>JAQGCB010003244.1:0-10075 GCA_034698835.1 Protaphorura tricampata | reverse complement strand
TGTACCGGAAAAATCATTTCGGACGAATTTTTATTTTCTGTCAGTATGAAGTATCCTGACTGTATAAAATCCTTGGTAAAAACAATATTTTCGGTGTATAATTTCCATGCAGACATATGCACGGCTCAAAGACATACCATGACAACGTGCACAATGAATTAAACGGTACAATAGGAATATAAACATTTTTTTGTAAAATTCAACCATAGTACGTGACGTGATTCAAAATCACTTTTATTTTGTAAGGTTGAGACTTTTCTTAAACGTTGAAATCGTTTAAGTTTATTTAATACAATGATCAAGTAAACTCAGCAAAATTAATATTAGAAGAGTTGAAGAATTTATCAATTTCAACAAGCTCGTTCCCGCTGAGGGAACTTCACACAATGAATCCTCACTTGATGGCCAAGGAAAAAGGCGTCAATTTTTGCAAAGGACTTATTTTCCTTTGTCTACTCCTGGTAAATTACACATTTTGAAACTATTGAAGAATCAAGACATTTAGTTGATTTATTTGACCAATTTTAGTTCTACCATTTCGTCGGATTTTTTCTGACGATGTCATTCGCAATCGGAGTTGGAATTCTGGCCGCTGTTGTCCACTACAATTTTTGGTACCAAGCGTTGGACCCATTTTGGCAAACTTACATTACACTCATCACCGTGTTCATAGTCACTGAACTATATTTCCGAATGATTACCGGGACAAGATTCAATATTTGGATGGACAAAACTCAAATCAAATACAGACTTTTACTTTACTA
The DNA here is from genome assembly GCA_034698835.1 of Protaphorura tricampata. NCBI lineage: Eukaryota > Metazoa > Arthropoda > Collembola > Poduromorpha > Onychiuridae > Protaphorura > Protaphorura tricampata. Next base: position 9,311 of record JAQGCB010003244.1, on the reverse strand, counting down.
CGTAAGAAAATAGCATTAATAAAAAATTAGTGTCACAAATGTAAAACAATCAAACATTCTTTTTTTCGCCCCTTAGATTCCTCGTGGATTTTACTTTTCTCTTTACGTTCTGACAGTCATCTGTCTGTATATTCAATACCGGAGCGTTCACATGGAGCCCTATGTTCCAAATAATTCTTCAATGGAAGGTTTCGTGACCCCAAAGTCTCCTTTGTCTCTTGAACTGGATGATGACCATTATTTCCGAACAATACTCTTCGTCATTTCCCTTGCTTTCATGGAGTATGCTTTGACCAAGGAAAGTGATTGGTTTACACATCGTCTCCGTGTCATGGCCGGTGGTGAGGCTGATCCAATTGCCAAGGGCAGTATCGGCAGTTTTATAGTTTTGACTGTAAGTGTGTAAAGTGTAACAATAGATGACTTCTAACAATTTTATCATGGGAACATTTGATCATGTCCGATATTTTTTTAATACATATTTCAGGGAGGTCATTTAATTTTGACGCTCATCTACTCTCTTCCTCTGGTTGGATTTGTGTTTGTGTTCAAAACGTTTATGGCCGGGTGGGGAGAGACTTATTTCATTATCGTCATTCTTGCGGCTTTCATTGGAATTTTTGCGTCTTTCCTGGAACGACAAAATCTATTCCCGACTCAACCCATGCTTCCACCAAACTATGCTTATGAGGTGAATATAGGAAAATACCTCCTAAAATCACTTGCTTAAAATCCTGACTAATTTATTTGATTGCATTGTACAATTACATAGAACCATCTTCGTATTCGAGTGGCATTTCTTCATTACTGGTTGATTCCATTGGCAGCTGGTCGATATTTTAACCGAACACATGCTGTCAAAATGGACGCGACGGACGGAGACTTCCTTGTTTTTACGATGGAAGTGGCCATTGGTGTTCTTCAAGGAGCTAAAGTGATTGCAAATGATGCATATCTGATGTGGTATGCAGTTAAATCTGAGCCGCCACTACCGGTTGAAGAGGGAAATCAATTCCCGGAATTAGTTGAAGTAAATTCTACAGATTTTGGAGAAGATGAAGAAGAAGAGGAAGAAGACGAATCCAAGTTTTTCGACCCGACTTCTAGTGTACCAAGTATTCCTGACATTGATAAAGTCCCACCCCCACCAAAGAGTGCCACTTCAATTGGGAAAGGACCGACGAGTAACGTGTCAATTGATCCACTCACTGATGAGGAAGAAGCTTCTGTCCATGACCTAATGAAACGAATTGTTTGAGAAAATTTAGCGAAATTTTCCCCTTCGCTGAGTCCGTCAAAATTTGTGTGTGATTATTTATTGTTGTCGAATCAAATTACCTAAATTCACTGTCTAATTTAACGTGTGTTCTAAATTATGATGGAATGAAATTAAAATGATTGCTTTTGCATAGACAATCCTAAAGAATAATTTATAGTTGAAATATTTTATTCTTTTACGTTTTAGCCACCATTGACGTCTGAAATATTTTCTTGGTTACGACAATATTTATTCCCAGGTGCAAAAGTATGTTAGAGCCAGGTGATGTTAGGTACAGCTGCTTCCAATACGCGCAAGCATGGATGGGACTTTCACTTATGAGGCACATGCTTCAGCATGCAAATATTGTTTGACTTTTATCATATCAGGACACACGAGGCAAATTATAGGATTGTGAGTGATGGAAATGTAGTGGAATTGATAAGCTCAAGCTCTTTCACGTACACATTTGTAATTAGGGCTAAGAGTAAACTTAACAATAGAGTAACAGCATACGCCTATGTATGCTACATGCATGTACAGTTACGCGTTCAATAGGGTATGATTGTTAAACCAAAGAGGTTCATAAGTCGAGTACAAATAAAACATGACAGAAATATGAATCTCAAGTATTCGAGAGATAACAACCACAACCCTTTCCATGACATTTCACATGCACTTTAAGCATGCAACAACCATAATACAGGGTGGGCCAATAAAAAAGCTTTCAGGTTCAATTGACTTAACCTAATATTGAGGTCCCACAGTCTGTACATCATCAGAATCTGTAAGTCAGAACATAATTTTTAGAACTGCTTGGGTTAGTTTGATTCCGAACTCTCGTCGTTCAGATAACCATATAACGTACAAAATAATTTAAGTATGAACGTCATTATTGAACCACCCCGTACGTGTGCTGTGTTTTTAAGATAGTTTTTTTACAAAACCCTTTGTGTTTCACAATTTATTATCTTGAGTTTTATTTCAGTGCTGACGACAACATACGGACAGTATATAGGTTGCGGTACCCGTTGTATTTTTTAACAGACTTCCTGTAGGCTTGTAGTGTAAAGTACCCGAACCGGATTCGTGAGCACAACAGTAACTGTCGTATACCAAATTCACATATTGCGGTTTAGAATGTCTTCGAATAATTCTGAGGAGTTTAGCCCTTCTGGTGAGTCATTTGACTAAACTGCTAGGCAAGACTTAAATATAAAAGTGTATTAAATATAAATTTAATTTTTGGTGTATTAATTTTAGAACACCAACACGTTCGTTACAATCCTTTGAAAGGAGAATGGGTTTTAGTTTCTCCGCACCGATGCAAAAGACCATGGTCTGGACAAGTAGAGAAATCGGGTTCCGAAGAAATACCCGAATTTGATCCGACGAATCCACTCTGCCCGGGTGTTACGAGGCCGAATGGAGAGGTTTGCCAGAATTACTACAGAATTCGTACTCGTGTCGTATGTTGAAGCCGATATAATACATTTGAAATTGTATTCGTACAGAAAAATCCGGACTACAAATCTACATTTATGTTTACGAATGATTTCCCGGCATTACTGGAGTCCGTCCCAAGCCCAGAAAAAAGTGATGATCCACTTTTTCAAGCTGAGGTCGCGAAGGGTACTTGTAAAGTCATTTGTTTTCATCCAAAGTCCAATGTAACCATTCCTGTGATGAAGATTGAAGAGATAATGGCAGTGATCAACAGGTGAATATTTTGACTAATTACTTTGTGCACTAAAGTATATTACAGTTTGACTTAAATATGACCAATAATATCGTTAAATTTTCAGGTGGATTGAAGAAAGCGTTGAATTAGGGAAAAAGTACACTTGGGTCCAAATATTTGAAAACAAAGGAGCAGTGATGGGGTGTTCCAATCCTCATCCTCATTGCCAAATATGGGCATCATCGTTTTTGCCCAATGAACCGAGGGTTAAGGATCACTACCAGAAGGAGTACTTTAAGACTCATGGTAGACCCTTACTCCTTGACTACGTGGAGCGAGAAATCGCAAAGAAGGTAACAAGTGGACCTTAGCTGGGTCTCGACCATCGTGGTCCGTGTATATTGTTTTTATTGAATAAAATTGTAAAAAAAATTAACTTTGTTTTGTCTTGAAGGAACGTGTCGTGGTTCAAAATAAATCATGGGTGGTTGTCGTCCCTTGGTGGGCAATTTGGCCCTATGAAACATTATTACTTCCAAAGAGACACGTCAAACGATTCGAAGATGTTACTGAACAGGAAAAACTAGATTTGGCGGATATCATGAAAAGACTGACGACGAAATATGACAATTTGTTCCAAGTCTCGTTTCCTTACTCGATGGGATGGCACGGTAAGCTACTATACAGAGAAATTTTACTCAGGTATTCTTCAACGATACAAATAATATTACGCACAAATTCGCAGGAGCCCCAACCGGTGAATCCTTGAAGGAAAATATGGACTACTGGGTATTCCATGGAATATATTATCCGCCCTTATTACGTTCAGCAACAATTAGAAAGTTTATGGTCGGGTGAGTTGTGTTGTGTACTACAATATGCAAGTTAATTTTAGGGATTGAATAAGTGACATTCTATGAATAATATCTTTTATTTGTTCTCCAGGTACGAATTGTTGGCACAATCACAGAGAGATTTGACTCCTGAGCAGGCAGCAGAGAAGTTAAGAAATCTTCCCGAAGTCCATTACACTGTATCAAATTGAGGATTCCGTCCAAGAATTGGGAATGATTTTTAGGAGTGTGATTATTTCCATTCGTGGAAAAAAAATTTAATTTAAGGTTTGAAATATATAATCAGTATAAAATATACATATTTTCTTGTACAAAACGTCGGGTTGAGCCAAAGACGTGGGATTACAGACGGAGACACCTCAAAAGTTAACGATATGTTGTTGATTAATAATATTTTAGTCATGAAGAAAAAACTGATTGTCAGTGTAAATAAAAACACAATCGATTCGAAAGTTTACAATTTTAGTTCGACGTGTTTTGTCATCACAGTTACAAAAACTCCGACGGATCTAAAGTAATTTAACTGCGCTCTCTAGCGTTAAATCGTCTGGTGGCGTTATAAAAATACACAGAATTTGAATATTCTTGCAGCCAACCAATAATAAAATTTGCGTTCCTTCGCCATCATCATTTCGTCACCGCCATTGGCCGAACTCCCACACTTGCGCACAAACAAACAAACGAACAATGACAAGGAAATAAAACTGGGTACTGGGATAAGGTCACGGCCATTCTGTCATCAAAAGTCCACTGATTATTGACCTCGATTTATCCTCCTTTGAGTCATCAGTGAGATTCTATTGGACAAATTGAAAAATAATCAGTTTTCTGACTGTCTCGTGCTGGTAAGATTGAATCGATACACGAAATTACCAATAGGTACTGATTGATTTCTATTCCAGATACGTTTAGAAATAAATTCCAGATACGTTTAGAAATACATGAAATACATTGTTAGCAAGCAATGCACGTTGATCCGCATTTTAATGGATCACTGATTGTAATTGATATTTTCAGAGACACATTAGCAAAAATATATTCTGGACGTTGGCACTGACTTGTGTACAAAATGAATGACGGTGAAGGAATTGAAATTTTGACGACCGAACCTGAGGATCCTGCTCGGATCACGATAATGCAAAGTGGAGGGAGTGGTACAGATTTTCGACTCATTTGTGAGGATCAATCATTCTATGCTCACAAATTGATTGTTGCTGCTTCTAGCGTGTACATGCGAGATATGTTTATGGTAATTTAATTAATTTTTTAAAGATAAATATGGTATCGTCAGCATGTATGCATTGTTTAGGAATATTCACTCAAATAGTCAATGTTGAAAATATCTGTAAGTAATGCTAGTAATGAATTTCTTGTAATTATCATGACAAAAGTTCATTTTAGATTTGACAATCAAACCGTTCATTTTGTTTCAAGGTTCAGGAATCCAGCGCTACACCCGGCGTGTTTACAATCGTGATGAATGGGGTTAAACCCGTAGACGTGTCAAATGTTCTAAAATACATCTACATTGGAGAACTCAGGATTCGAAGTTCAGAATCGGAAGGATTCCTCCGGGCCGCTAGACTTTTAAGAGTTGACAGAATATTATCGAATAATCGAGAACTAAGGAAGAGCATCAAGAAGTCAGACTCAAATCTGAAGGAATTATCTGTAAGTTTGGTATTTTTTGTAGTTTTGTTTTTTATATTAATGGTTGTATTATTAAATACTTAACTTTGAAAATTAGGCCACGGCAAAACCGACAGCACTATCGGAAATGAAGAAGAAAGAGACACCGAAACCGGTCCAGGATAAACCGAAAAGAAAACGTGGAAGACCCGCCAAACCCAAACAAGACAAGGCTCCCACTCCCGAGGAAGATGTAGTGATTCAACCTCAGAAAAAAGTAACAAAATCAAAAGACAGAAAATCTAGACCGACCGAAAACTGTAAAAGATCAAGCCCCCTTGGACCTTCGACCAAAGGCAACTCCCAAGGACTACCTATTAGAGTTGCAAGTATACTAGCAGCTTCCGGACCACGGGTACCTTCGCCGCACCCGAAGATAGATAGAAAGACTAAGGCAAGAGTATTTTACGTCACCCCATTGGTCAAGAAATTGCAATGTACAACTTCGTCTGAAGAAAATAGGTCTGGCAATGGAAGTCTTGGGCAAAATCGTGCGACTCCTGCTGAATTTACATTTCGTGTCAGCCAAGGTTGTTCATCGCGATTTGCTTCCATAGCTATGACCCAAAGTCAAAATAAAATGGGCACACCATTTACACCGTCGAACATAAAGGCAACTCGAAGTACCACTGGATTTTCTGCCGACGCCGTTGACAAGAATGTGAGATTCTTACGCCAAAGTAAAAATCGAAGATCATCCACTCTGCCTTCCAGAGCAAACATATTAGATGCTGCTGAGAAGGCTGGGAACAATAGGAATAAAACTATGCACGCGAATGAAAATGCCAGACCCCATGGCAGGGAAGATGGTAATGAATTATTTTGAGATTAACGTATTTTATGTAACTTTAAAATTTTAAAAGTATCATTTTTTTGTTGAAGGTTCTCACGAGAAGAATGGTACCAGCACAAAGAACTGCAAGCCGAATCCACGAGTTAGTGATTCCGTCTGCGCTCCTCACGTTACCCGAACCAGGCGCAAATGTAACTTCCTTTAAAATTAATTATTTTAAAATAGCGTTGTAGAAGTACTTAATTAGTCAATTAATATTTTTCGGGCCCAAATTGTGTATCCTTATAATCCTTATAATTGTCTGTTATTTTCCAGCCTGGTTTCGTCATCAATTGGAGCAAGAAGTAAGCGAAATCCCGGTTGAACATTAAATTGCTATCATTCCAATCAGGAGTCGTGAGTCCAACACATTAAATAAAATAAAATAGGAAAGTGCAAAGGACATACATATCTACTCAGTTTAGTTAACGAAGATATGATCATTAATTTTAAAAACAGACTAGTCATGTTTTAGCAGCCAGTCAATGTACGGTGCTGAATAGTTAATGAATATAATTCTGAAACTACTGGTTAGTTCGTAAAAACCGAATATCTGTTTTATCAATGAAATAAAAATAAAAAAATTCAAAAGTTCGTTTTTGCTCGGTTGTGAAATTTATTATCACATTAATCGTTGCATACGGATGTATTTAGTTTACATGCAATGTAACAATGCTACAACACAATAATTATAAATTATAATATGGGTTAACTTAGTAGTACACGTGCGTATTATATAAAAATATTTTTTTTTTAGTTTTTCCAACCATTTTCGATTGTAACCTATTAAATCTACGCCCCTCTCCCTGTCTGAAAGTGTATATTTCTCCATTGTTAATTTTTCACTACACATGTTAAAATAGCCAAGCATTGAATAGCTCTGATTAAATTCAAACATTTCAAGCGTGCCAATTTTGTAGTTGTGTAATGTTCAGTGGGATAGATAATGGAACATCGAATTCCCACGTTTATGGTGATAATTGTATAATTGTATAATCTGAAATCGTTGCAGATTACTCTAATCATTTGAAAATTCATTCATTCATTTTATCTAATCACCCAAAAACTATATGTATAACCGTCCATACCATATACTATTCTAGACATAATTGCTGTTTCACAACTAACTAGGTTTGTTGAACCTATTTATGCGTAATATACTAGATCTACGGTCGCGCCGTTAAAAAAAATTGTTCATATCAGCATTTGCAAACAGGTGAAGTTTGTCATTTCATTTGTTTGCTTCCTGAGGAGCACTATGGATTAATACAAAGCTAATTGGTAACACAAATTCAACCAAACCAAACAAACGCTACGCCAAACGGAAGTTCAGTTTTGGCATTTGCTTTGAACCTTCGAGAAAATCGAATTGAAGGATTCCAATGGATGTTGGGACATGCACTTCCCTGTAAGTCTTCTCACACCGGGCAGTGTCGGGTCCCTGAAAATTTAGCATAATTGTACAACTATGAAAATGGTATTCGTCAAAATTAAACTATTGATCATGATAAAATTTATGGTGGATTTTCAGTACCTCCAAGCAGAATTGAATGTCGTACCAAATACCAGGATTTATATTCACAGGTGTTTTGAAATCGGCATAATATATTTCGCCTCTCTTCGCTGACAATTTTTGCATAAAATGAGCAACTCTTCTAGAATGAGAAAATGGGTTGCGTTTCTTCGCCTCGTAAACGTCTACGGACACCAAATAAACTGCTTCCTTTTCCACTGCAGGTCCCAGGAATCCAAGACCGTCCAAGAATATTCGTGAGTTTACGCGGAATCTGTAATAATCATTACAATTTTGAATTACTTGTCGTGTTGAAGAAAAGTTGTATAAAAAATCGAGAAATTAAAAAAATATATAGTAGTACTCATAGTTTCTTACCGATTGGAGAAAGTAACTCCGCCATAATTATTTTGACCTCCCTTTTCAATTTCTCTGGCGAGCGTGATAACATCAATTTCATTGACAGAGTACACCAAGTCCGACAATCTTCCTCGGAAGGACTCCTCGTCAAATTTAATTCCACGAGTCACCTCATAAGACTCACTTCGTGTAAAACCGAATTTATTACACATTGTGGATTTTTTAAAACGTTACTCTTCACTGTTCTAGTACTTTTGATACGAATACGAGTACGACTTGAAATTCAACTCGGACTCTTAGTATTTTTGCACAGGATGAGTGTATCCAGATTTAACGTATTTCTTCTTCCGGATTAACTGTTGCTATTGATCTCTTACAAACTATGACTGGACTTTTTATACGGTCAACCTCGACCTCGACGTCTGTATCGGACGAGGCTGAATTTGTATCATTGTATATTACAATCTGTATTTGTGATTAGGACCTCAAATCCTGCAGACCTATGTGTATTGAAATTACCTTAATCATGCAAACTTATGAACATGATGCGCGCAAACAAAATTTATATGCTCAATTATTCATCATCCCTATTTGCCCTGGACAATTAGATAACCATACTATTGTCAAATTTTCGTATAGTATAGTTCATACACGGTTGGTTGCGGAAGGAAAATGCGCAGTAATAAAAAAATAGGGAATATACTTGGTTGGCGATAAGTGAACTGATCAGCGACACCATTATTCAGATAATTCAGGACGTTTAATGTTCGTACAATATAGAAATGCACAACTGGTCATCCTCAATATGCACACACCCCTTTTTCCGTTATTCATTCATGGTTTTTTCATTAAAAAATTAACAAGGTAATCATATGGGTCGAATAATTGAAGTTTGGTTTATTAAATATGTATAGGATTCCGCTGGTAGAGAAAAGTCTCGTTAGAACAGATCATAAAACTATGCCTGTCGGACAGAACAAACTCCCGGCATGTTAGTCCTATCCTACACTACCAGATTGCTATGGCCAAAACGTTAAACCGCTGCGCTACCTACAATTATTAATGCATTTTTAGGCTGGAGGTTACCTTGTTAAAATTTTATGAATGGCGACAAGATTCAAGTG
>JAQGCB010003243.1:0-10082 GCA_034698835.1 Protaphorura tricampata | reverse complement strand
GTTCGGGAGGTAATATCGAGTCTGCAATATTATGATATAATATTATGAATGATTTTCGTAACAATTGTATTTATAGGGTGGGTCAGCAAGAGCGGTTAATTCCAGTGACCTAGCGGTGGAGCGCTTTATCAGATTTACTCGAGGTACGCATACTGTTAAATACAAACTAATTCTCGTGAACTGGCTCTACTCAGCTGTACGTTTGTGTGTTCTAACGGCATAATCTTTGGCTTTGACCCCAACGATTCTACTAAGGACTACTCCCCAATCCGGGTTATCTATAAAACCTTCGTTGCTCTCCGTTGTCTGATGTCAAATACGTAGGTTGAAACACCGCTTCTCCCAACAGAATCTTCGGATGATGATTCGATTGCCTTTAGTACTAATTTCATAATAAAATAACATTAATTGAGGGAAGTACTGGGCAGGATACCGCACAAAGAGCACGGCGAAAGATCCCCCGTCAGAATTTCGGAAACGACAAGGCACCTCGGGCATGGGATCTCCCCACTCCGTTCGAATTGTCTGTATTTGGGATATGTTATGGCCCTTGACCTCCTGAACACCTTTTGTGCAGGAACCATCCCGAAATTTCTAACGCTTTCGGAGTTATCGATACACAGGGGGCATGGAGAAATCTTGAATTCTCGGTTCAGGCCCCCATGCACTCTGTTTTAGTAACTCCGTAACGCCCAAACATTATGGGTGTGTTTTCCCCTGGGTGAAAAGGTTAGTTTATATTCGAAAATAACAGGACACAAGCGCTCCTATAATCAACTATGTGAAGTCTTTTTGCAGAATCACTGGGACTTTCAAGCCAGCCTTATCTCGAGTTAATCGGACGACAATATTCACCGCAAGTGTCACTCAAAATGTGTTCGCATTTTCTGGACCACCATGTACACTGAGATACACATTTTGGTTAAAGAAAATGGGGTATATATTATTGCACGATAAATTAGCCAACTTGAACGGTAAATTGTTCACGGTAAAATATACAATCCAGCCTGAGCGTACTAGTAACATTGTGTCTGATTCTTACCTGCAAATGAGTTCATTTGAACACTCCTCAAAGCACCAACCAGTCTGTCAACCGTTGGTGGGCACTCTAATGAACCTTTTGCTATCCATTTTGTTAGCATAAATGTGAAAAATTTGTAGCGATCTTGCGGGATATTAATTATGTCCGCAAGACGGAGTTCGAGGGCTGAGTACAATTCAAGATGCCTACTACAAACATCAAAGTCCTGCTTCATTTTATATGGAAATGTGTGGACATCCGACTCCATCACTAAAATCACACAAATTAATATTAAACATACAAATATGAAAAAGGGATGAGTTGAAATTGTTAAGCAAATATTCGCTGAAATTGTATTAGAGTCTCACAGATGTAGCTTCCCGCGAGTGTTCGGTTTCCGTTCATTGTGATGCTAACAGTCCTAACGAGTCTTCGGATTCCTTATTATAATAGTGTTCTTTCCAAAAGAAAACCTAAGATGTTTAGAAAATAAAGAAACGAGTACAATGTGTATAAAATATTATTTCGCGACACAACGCAGAATAATTTATGCTTGAAGTTTTGTGTGACATAATAGGTTGTAAAATATTTCCAAGTGGTTCTAAAGTGATAAGCCACGAAAAAAGAGTTGAACTGAATTGTTCTTATCTACGCAAATAAAATAGACCTATCATCTACAATGGTTGTCTCTAGGGCATGTCACCAGGTAAGTTTATGAATACACGAAACTCTTATCTTGAAGTGCAAAAATAATTGGAAAACTGTGTTGGTATCTGGAAATGGAATGGCAACCGTTGAATAGCACCAAAATAAAAGCTATGAGAATGGAGTGAGCTCTTGGGAATAACTACATGGACTAATACACAGTCCACAGCACTGTCACTTACAGCAGATAGTTTGACCTTGTTTTCAACAAATGGATTCCATTGTATACTATGACGGCGACGGCACGGACCATGTGTCATGTTTCTCAAAAATTTTGACATGTATATACTAGGCTGGATCATAGCCACTGCCCCCCTTATGTTTATGAATGCGTGTTCATTATAATTTCTCAAGTCAAGTTCGGCTAGATTCTGGGAACACCGGGACGTCTACTCGTTATAAAAATAGAATAGCTTTTGAGAATATTTAATAATAATAATACGTTCAAAACCAAGACAATCTAACACCGTTAACCGTGATTGTACACCAGGCTTCGGAAGGTTAATTCTTCCATACATTGGAAATATATCAAACAGCCAGTAACACACTGTTGTTGACTTCTAGAAACTAATCGTTTGTTTTATCTATATACTTTATACTTAAAAACCGAAGAGAAGACCAAGCTCCCGAAAGCTCGAGAATCGAATAAAGATCAAATTCGAAATCAAATTAACCATGTTATCCCTGAAAAATTATTCTAAATTCAATAACTCATCATTTGAACACCCGAAATTCGAATGATCCATCCATGGTCAGGGCATGACCGGCAACCCAGGAAAAAAGTGACATATCTGAGTGCTGGTAGACACAACATGACTATCAATTGTTAGAATCGCAGGGGCTTTCGAGCCGTCCCTCGAGTAATTCTGACCGAACGTGCACATGGGTTTATTTTAATTTGATATAGACAGGCTTCCCATTCTTTATTATTCAGGTATTCTAGTAATTTGAAAAGTAATTAATATACATTTTGATTGTGATGAAATTAATTAGCTTACGAAGTTACTCATTTTCTTAATTATCTCTTGACTTGACATCTTCAGAACTTATCTACTAGGATCTTAACAATTTTGATGACTCGTGAAAATTTTTCTTTGCGCTTTTGCTGTAATTGTGCATATGTGCTTTGGGCCGAAGACACAACTAATCCGAGTCACAATTTCTTGCAGAAAGCTGTCTTCTTGCTTCAAAAAGCGGGAATTTCCTATTTTACTTGTGGATAGTCGATTCCAAAGATAAATCAATTGAGTTTTCCCATAACATTCAAAATTTGCTTTTCGTATAATTTGTAATTTCGTTCTCACTTTGTCGCTCTTGTTCTGCTTTCTGATTACTTCTTGGAGGAATGGATGAACGGTTAGAGTAGAATTCCTATTTGTAAGTAGTCCGTACTTTTCCAGAAGTTTTATGCATTCAACTGTATTGGAGTCGGGATCTACGGAATGGATGAAATCAAACGAGAAATCGTCCGGATCAAGATAAGAAATGATCTCCATCATTTTAATTGCGTCAACTCCATGATTCTCTTCTTCAATTTTCCGTTGTGTTATATTCCATACAACTTGAATAGTATTCTCATTGTCACTGTCTCGTGAATTAGTCTGGATTTCGGATGAATATTGTTCAAATAATTCTAAATATTCCTGAGCCAAACTGTCACAATTAACATCAGTTGAATTTGCATCCGTAGTTTGTGTGCTTATATATTTGGTCGCGTAGTGTAGAGCCAATGGGAAACGATGAAGTTTCTCGGCCAATGAAACTGCTAATTCATAGTCACTCAAAGTGATTGAACCATGAATTTGATTAATAGCTTCATCTTTCGCAAATGAATCCAATTGAATAACGTTTACATCTGAACCTTTGAAAACCTCCGTAGATAGGACCAAAATTTGAAAGCCATTGCCGCCAAGAACATTAAAAAGATGCGGTAGATGGTACTCTTCAAATTCGGCACCCCGAAAGAAACCTCCGGAAGTTCTTGCTTGCATTCCGGCGGATCGACGAAAGACGAACAGATATTTTTTCTTCCCTCTAGATATTTGTCCAAATTTATCGATTAGGTTCAGCAATTGTAATCCTACTTCGTCGTACGACCACGAGCCAAGAGATTTAGGCGAACATAAATTAATACCGCCAAATCCGGATTGTGGGTTAATATCGCTAAACCCGCCTGATATTTTGAAAATGGACAATTCCATGGATTCCTTTGTGTCCACATTGATCCAAATCACACCGTCATAATAGTCTGTATAGTTATGAACGTACTTGAGTACAAGTGTAGTTTTCCCGACACCAGACGGGCCAACTATATTTATGATTGAGCTTGCGCCTGAGTCCTTATTCACCAATCCTCGATGTAATTTCCTCAATTTTTGCCATCTCGGCAACAAATAAAATATCATCCTGTTTCCAGAGTCCATCGGCATTATTCCAATTTCAGGAATGTTAGAGAGAATTTGGCTACAATCATTAATTCCGCCTTGAGCGTTCACACCTGGCAGGGTTTAATTGTGTCGAATTCTTGAATTCTCTGGTAATGTTTGAGACTGTGTGTAATAATTTCATTTCTCTTCTTTGTTGGGCACTGTGGGGACTTCCCTATTTTCAATAGTGAACCGGCCAAACGATATAACGTTGGTAACATTTCGTAGATATTGACCAGATTGGAAATACGCAATCGACCAATGAGTTCATCATTCAATTGCAATATTAAACTGTAAACTGGCTCACACATGTCATGGCACAAACTTATTATTCTGATGCAGTTCAACTCTATTGTAGGAACACCATACATCCCAAATACTTCATTGAACTTGTGGCATGTGTACTGGAAGATGTTGGTAGGATCCTTACCCCCAAAATGAACATTTTCACACAATCGTATTCCCACGCTTGGGTACTTCCGAACAAGGTCATTGTAATTTAATGCTGAGTTCCAAATTGTGTGAGAATTTTCCATCAGCGTATGCGGTAGTTTTGTCATGATCTCCAAACAGTCCTTCAATAAGTCTTTATCAATAAACTCATTCCAAATGCGGATGACATGTTGCACTAACCGATGAATGCTGATTGACATCTCCTTCCGTTCAATCATTGAGTACTCTGCAAGAAGTTTCAATGATTTTTCAACGATCTGCTTACTGTAAACTAATTCAAGGATCTCAGAGTCTATACTGTCGTGGTTGAAGTAAGCCAGAACATTCATAATTCTTTCGGCAAATGGCCCATATGTGTCATACTGAGATATTGTTTTCATTGTAGTTGTCCATGTCCGAAGAACAGTTTTCCCATAATTATCAGCCGTAGCAAAGTTTAGTATTGTCTGGATTTCCGATTTATCTAGGAGTAAGTTCAAATATTCCTGAATTGGATTTATTTTTTCTGCTTCGTTTTTCTCCAAATTTTGAATGTATGAAATTGCTTGTTGAACAGCTAGTGGAAGACCTTGTAGTTGAACTACTATACAATGTGCTATCGATTTGTCTTCCTCGGTTTGCAATTTCAATACTGCTGCCATAAGTTTAGTCATATCATCAAGACTGGGTACGTCTAGTTTGAAATCCCGTATTTTCGTGTTTAGACCCTCTTTTCTGCTCGTCATTAAGAAATATGGTTTATTAATGTTGGGGCCAAGATTCAATGGCAGGAATTTGTCAACCTCTCCTGCGTATTTCTCCACATTGTCAAACACAAACAAACTCTTTCTGTTAGAGAAAAATTTGAATATCTTCAACATATTTGCTTCTGGATTGTTCCAATCTTGTAGTTGAATGTTAACCTCATCAGAAGACGCAAACTTTTCAAATGAATCTTGGATTTGTTGTTCGTCATCTGCTTTGATCCAAATGACATTCCCATCAAAGTGGTCACAATTGTCCCACGCATATTTCCGCACTAGTGTTGTTTTTCCAACTCCACCCAATCCCCAAACACATGTCAATTGGGACGTTATCGGGATTTTCTTTTCATTCCCTGCATTTCTTGTCACGAGTGTATGTAAGTCATTTAACGTAGCATTTCTCCCAGCTACAGCCACCAATGGTTCAACCAGGTCGAGACATATTCCTGTGTTAATGTTCACATCATTCAACCCGCTAAACCGCGACTGCGGTGTTACGTTTCTGAGATTTGGAGTTGCTCCTATCTCGCCATCTCGTTCCAATGCTAATATCGAGTCTGTAATATTACGTCGTTCTCATAACATAAGCTATTTGTATACACACAGAGTGTTTGGAAAATTGTATGTGACCCTGACCTGCAAATGAGTTCATTTGAAGACTCCTTAAAGCAACAACGAGCCTGTCGACAGTGGAAGGGCACTCTGAACAGCTTTTCGCTATCCATTTTGCTAGCATAAACGTGAAGAATCTGTAGCGATCTTCCGGGATATTAATTGAGTCAGCAAGACGGAGTTCAAGGGCAGAGTACAATTCAATATGTCTTTCGCAAAGGTCAAAGTCCTGCCTCATTCTTAATGCGATTGTGTGGACGTCCGTCTCCCCCACTTAAGGTAACAATAGATTAATATTAAACATGTACACTACACAGAGAAAATACAAAGCAAGTATTTATTAGAATTGTACTAAAGTCTTACAGATGGAGCTTCCCGGAAGTGTTCCGTCCCGGTTCATTGTGATCAGTACAGAATCCCTCGCGTCTGGTCAATCTTCAATATCAGCTGGACAGGTGGCGATGAAATTGATATTGCGTCTAACAATAAAGTCTGATTCGGATTCTTGTTGTCTAAAGTCAAAATAAACGGAGTTGTAAGAATTTGTATTAGTGAATTTACGACTAATAATGCAAATATATTTGTGCACCGTGAATTACCGACCATAAACCGTGGTTACTATTTATTTAATCATCCTGCCCCGAAACTGGGTTTATATATGACCACGGGGTTCTGAAGTACACAGGCACTTAGATATGAAAGGATGTAGTATTCGAGCATGGGTCACCATTAGGTACCAGGTTTGTAACCGGTAATTTACGGTAATCGTTTCATTTATCTCACCTTACGATTATGTTATGTTAAAACACTAGTCCTTCCGATTCTGATGTGCCATGAATTAAAACGGACGTACTGGGTCTTTTTATAAATATTGCAAAGTCAAATGGTCTTTCTAAAAGCCGAATTGAAAAGAATAGAAAACAAGGAATTATGTTGCTAGGAGGATTGGAATCTTATGATCCAAATTCAGAAATCCGAAAGGGTTGACTAAAAATACATTAACCACAAGCAATATAATATGTATGAAATATTATTTTGTGATACAACGTAATATGTTCTATGCTTGAGGTGTTGTGTGAGACAAATTGCAAATATATTCAAGTGGTTCTGCAAACAAAAATATGAACTGAACTCTTGTTAGGAACGAAAATAAATTAGACATAGTATCTATACACAGGTTGTCTGGATATGCATGACCTGTTGTGTACGGTTGTCACCAGGTAAGTTTATTCAAATGATGGAATACACGAAACTCTTATCATGAAGTTGGAAAAAAATTCTGCTATAGTATAGAGGTTTATTGTCAAATCCTGTGATAAAATTCAGAAATACGAAAGGGTGGACTAAATTTGATGCACGGACAAATACTAAAGCATTAAAATATTATCTTGCGCTGCAAACAAATAATATTCTAACTTGACTTGTTGTGTAAGAGTTGTTTTGCTTGATGAAATGACATGTGTTCCTGTTCTCAGACTTCCCAAGCCAAAACGAGTAATCTATGTTGATTTGTACTTTCTAAAACTCTCATTACAATGTTAACTGGTCAGCAGATATTACATATAGGCAAAACAAATTGCAAATATGGTCAAGTACTTCTCATGGTAACCTTACTGAAGTGATTTCTCCTTATAAACATAAATAATACTGGCGCCTATCCACTCTGGTTGTCCCTTAGGATGCATGTACGCCGGGTTAGTTTATTGAAATGACTGTTATCATGTGTACAGGAAACTGTTGTCATGAAGTGTAAAAGTAATTGTAAAAACTGTGTTGACAATGCGTCGGCAAACGCTTAATCTCCTATGAAAAAAACTGGGCGTTATTACCAGACGCCGGCCATCATTGAATGATGGCCGGTATTATTTGTTACTATAGCACTGGCTATAATTCTACTATACAGGGTGTTCATGAAAAAGCTCAGGTTTGTTTGTTTTAATTTTGGCATAGTTACAACAAATTATGTTACACTTAATCGGGTCAAATCCATTGGTGCAGACTAGTTTGTTAGTACTGGTTCCGTTCGTTGAGATAATGGCTCAAAAATGTATAATTAAAATGATTATAAATTTCACCTTGTCTCTAACATTAATTTTTGTAACTAATATACACCAACATTAAAATAAACATTCTTGTGCCTTTTCGTAAATAACCTATAGAGTATCGATTAAATTTTACTGTCTACTTGAATAATTTAATTACACACTGCGCACTGTAAGAACCCTTAATTCTAAATCGAATTTAAGAATTCGCTGGAGATTTAAGATTCGTCGGCCTGGTAGCATGTATAATTCATTTCGAGGGGAAGCTATTCAATGACGAAGATAAGTTTCCGACTAAATTAGCCTACCGTAAAATGTACATACCAAAGTTATAAAAGAAAAATATTTTTGAATCACCATGTAAAATGGACATTGAATGTCAAATTGTTTGATGTATTTGTCTGTGAATGTGACATGGGAGGTATGTAGCAATAAGGAACGTGGTAAGAGTTATAAAAAATTGGATGTACCATTAGTACTATATTTTTATTCAGAAGACGGTGCCCAACAGCGTTATCAATTTTATTCACTGTCACAAATGCTGACAAAACGACGTCGGACAACTGTGAAGTGTGAACGACAATTCCCAGAGTTCTCCAATTTTTATTAGGTACCCCAATTTGGTCAAAATTAAGTGTGATATGACTGAATACTTATAATCCGCAGTGACCATCGGGCCCCACACATACAATTTTCAACACACGCTTGCACGGAATATTATATTATCGGCTATGAAAATTGAAAAGCTGAACTGGTTGTACAGAGACTTATTGTGAAAGTTTGTTGACTCTCCAAACTGCTAGCACTACATATCCGCAATATGAATCTTCCACATGGCTTCCTCAATTTACCCATTGTCTATTAAATCCGTATTGACATCAATGCAGCTCCAATTTCAGGAACGTTACGCCCATTTTAGACTTCCTTTTGCCTAATTCCCTTTCCTCTTCTCTTCAGAGTTGACCACTTAAGACTAGTCTTTGTATCCTTCCTCCTTCCTGATATTTTCGAAGTTGACCGTATTAGACTACTCTTTCGTTTTCTTTTCAACTTAAAGTTCACATTTCGAAAAGATGGGAAATAAGAGGACGAGAAGGGAAAAAACGATGAGAAACGAGACCAGAGAGAGTAGTAAATGCGAGATAAAAACCTGTAGGGGATGAGAAAACACCAATAGAAAATAGACTCGGAGTAGACGAAGAAGCGGTGATAAAAAAGGATTTTGCTGCATTCGTTAATTCTACTTTGGGTATCCGCACCCGGTAAGAATTTATTTTTTTCGACTTGTTGAATTCTCCCATAATGCTTGAGACTGTGTCTGATGATGTCATGTTGAATTTCTCCTGGGCAGAGTGGGGACTTCCCTATTTTCAGTAGTGAATCAGCTAATCGATATAAGGTTGGTAAAATGTTATCTATTGAACCCAGATAGCAAATATGCAGTCGAGCAATAAGGTCATCATCCAATCGTAATATTAGGTTGTAGTTTGGCTCGTTCATGTCATGACACAAACTTATTATTTCAATGCAGTTCAATTCTATCGTAGATATACCATCCGCTCCGAACACTTCATTGAACTTGTTGATCGTGTCTTCGAAGATGTTAGTATAATCCTTACGCCCAAAATGAACGTTTTCACACAAGCGTATTCCAACCTTTTGGTAATTGCGAACAAGGTCATTGTAATTTAATGCTGACTTCCAAATTGTGTAAGAATGTTCCAGCGTGTCTGATCGTTTCACCAAAATCTCCAAACACTCTTTCAACAATTCTGGTTCAATGGGCTTATTCTGAATCCGGATGACCTGTTGAACTAACCGATGAACGCTGATGAACCCATTTTTCACTTCAATCATGGAGTACTCTGCGAGAAGCATCAAGGATTTTTCAACAATCTCTTTACTGTAAATTGATTCAAGAATGTCACACTTTATGCTGTCAGGATTGAAGTAAGCCAGAATATTCATAATTCTTTCAGCAGATTCTCCATATGTTTCATACTGAGATATTGTTTTGATTGTAGTTGTCCATGTGCGAAGAACGGTTTCTTCATAATCATCAGCAGTTTCAGAATCTAGT
>JAQGCB010003242.1:0-10084 GCA_034698835.1 Protaphorura tricampata | reverse complement strand
AACTTCCCATCAAAATATTAAACTTGTTTTTTTTCTCTTAATTTAAGAAAATACATGGTCAAAGATTTGTGGTGAAGATTTGTAAGCTCTTTTTTAATCTACGGAAAGTACCCTTCGTAGTATGAGAAAACGTGCATACATTTTGATACATAGAATGTAAAAATGTGTAATGGGTGATTTGAGTTTATTTAAAAATATAATAGGGTAACAAGAACAAAGTAAAACTATAATTCCATTCCACGATCATAGTTTAATGAAAATGTACATATATGTTGAGAGTAGAGTTGGCAGGTTCAGACTATATACTGAAGTCTGAAGTCCTGAGAGTACATGCTATGTTACTTTAATGAAAATCGAAATGTCGTGGTTGTTCGGTCTAATTTAGATAAGTCTACCCCTCTAGTCTACCCTTAAAACCGAGGCGAGGAAACTATAGTGTGGAATACACTAACACTGAAGGCGAAGGAACGGAAAATGTGTTCTCTTGTTCTTGTCTCGTCTTAGATATTCCTGGTTAGGTTAGGTAGGATGGATGCGGACTTAAGATTCTCCCTGCTAATTAGATTGTGGTGTTCTGAGATTGAAGAGGGAGTGAGTTGAAAGTATCTTCCTAATGAGTTTATCATTTATGGTTGATACGGGATTGCGATGGACTGACTCCGGAATGTAAGGGATGGAGAATAGAAAGGAGTCGTCATTGCTGTATTTTCTTTTCATAAGAAATTCTATGGTTATTCGCTCGCATTCGCCTTTGACAAATTATGATATTGAATACCTATATTTTTTAAATCAATAGACAAAATTATGTTCAGTATGGCTAGTGTTCAAACATTACTCACACGGATTCGTCCGTTACTTCGAAGAAATATTTGCTTAGTCCGTTAGTCGCTGCAAAATGCTTTAAGTTTGATTGGGTATCTCTGCACATTAAGAAACTTTTGCAATAATCACCTGTGTACCGAACACATGTGAATTTGAATTCCCTGTATTGATCACGAATATATTTAATCAATCCTATCTGTAATCTGTATTTAATTGAAATCTAAATAATCAATCCCATTTCTTCACTTGATTTGAATTATTTCTCACAATCGACAAACAGACATTTTTTGAGGAACAAACTAGGCTCAGCATGTTTCTTTTGTATATACTGGATTCAACTCATGTTTTATTTATTGGCAGACACATTTTTTATAGCTGTCGCTTCGTAGACGTCGCTTTGGGCCTATTTATGGTATGGGATTGAGTAACTCTTGCAAACAAGGCCAGATTTATTTATGAGGATTGACTATAACAAAATCTGATCTTGTTTTCTTGTTACAGTCCGAAAGAAAATGTATAAGATCTTCCTAGTCATACAATAACGCCTAACTTCATTTCCAGAATTGGAATTGGAAGGAAGGAAATTTCAGATCTTTCATCATTATGTTACACTTTTGATTCTTATTAATTGGGGTGGGGTTTCCATTTTCCTGAAATAAATTGTGGATTTTCCCACCTGAACCAAAAGTATTAGATTTTAATCATAGTCGCTTACACTTTAAACATCTTTTAAACTAGATTCGACGCCTACTTTGTCCTGTGTTACGTGTTGGTATGATGGCAGCAGAAAGTAATATTATTATACTTATTACTCTCTAGTGGTACGGTTGATTCCGAGCACTGTTAGTAGAATGACATTTTGAAGTGTTCCGCCTTGGAGGACCATTAATGAAGTTTATTTTGCGTGTTTCAAAACTCGAGAAAATTTCCTCCTTTTATTCTCTCGAGCTAATTTTTGGTCGAACTGTATGCGTGTGAGCGTGTGACTAAATACCGGTTTTATGCGGTAAAGAGAAGAAGTTTCACACAGTTGTGAAGATAAGGAAAGCACGGTATGACGGATTGTATGTAGTTTTGAAGTTATATCTATTAGAAGTATCGTGACGCTCGGATCGGAATGATTACCCCTATTTTGTACGTAGTTCTCATTCTAGTTTGCGTGGAACCTGCCCGCAAACTTAAGAGGAATGACTGTGAAATGATGATAGAGTGAATAGAATCGTAAAGAACAAGACAGGGTTGAATTAGCTTGACTATATTTATTCTTACCATTGTTGCCTTCCCATTGGTTTCCCTCGTTAGATCCTAAATAAATAGCGGCGCACCCATGCTAAGCTTGTGTTCTTTTAGTTGAAGTTCGTGTTAGCTAAACATGTAATCGAAGCCTTTTTTGTTGCAATTCATTCTAAAAACATCGAACGAATGTGTGAATAGCAGCGGTTTTCACTAGAAAGTTCGACGAACTAAGAGAAACTGAATCAACCAATTCTACGCAACATATGCACATAGACACAATAAATCTTAGAGTTTAGAATATATTTAGTTTATGAGTTTTTGTATTAAGTCCACAACCGTAATAACGTGAAAAAAATATCACAATTTAAAAGCATCAGAGTTTACCTTACATTTTTATTTTTATTTGACGGTTAGATACCAGGTGTATAGTTAGAATTTTGGAATATGGAGAAAAATAAAGTAACATGTACTACTAGTATTTCGCTGTCGCTAACGTTTTCCATGTACACTTGAGTGTATATCTTGTATGCATGTTATCTTTGAGGCAGAATAAAATTTAGAGGAGAATTGAATTGAATTGAATAGAGAGGTGGGTTCAGTGAATGGTGAAGGTTCAGTTTCAATTTGTCTCCCCGATTGGTATTGTCTCACCTCTATTCTTTCCCTATACTTGACATTGACATACTGACTACAAGAACGGAATTCGAATACTACATCGAACCGGGCAGGTTAGAGTTAGACTGCTCTAGGAACAGGGGAGATATTTATTTCCTTGCATTTCCATTTCATATGCACGGGTAATTGAACAATCGGAGAGTTGAACTGCCTATGTTGTAGCCGATAGTGCATTTTGTATTCTCAGTTAGTTGTAGAGAAGGACTGGTCCTTTGGAGTTTATATTTCCACTGGTAAATTTCTATTAGTCTACTACTAGTACATGGATTTTGCATTATCTTCATTCCATTTGTACTCTCAAATATGATTGAAAGGTTTATGAGATATTCGAGTGTATATAATTTATGACATGACTTTAATTTATTGACTTGACATCTAGTAGCTTCTGTCATTCACTTGACGTGGTTTCATACTTAACTTTACACTTTGCCTGCTCCGCATCCGAGTCAACCAGCCGATATGTTTTACTAGAGCATGAAATGGATTTTGCTTTCTACAAAAAAAAATTTCTCTGTCATCAGAAAAGTTTAGGTGAAGAATATATGTGTACTTGAGAATAGAAATCTTTTGGCATGGTGTGAAATGACTTCCTTCTTGCCCTACCACCGACCGTCTTATCAAACGGGATAAAAAATCAAGTGATAGGTGGATGAGTGAGGAGAAGAAGTGTGAAGTGACGTTGAGGGAGAGAAAATTAGTTTTGAATGAAGGTCGGTATGTATAATATTGGGAAACTAGACTGGGGTGGGACTTAAAGTCTGCCTGAATGTGTGATGTGTGTATAGTAGTAGTAGTCTAGTCAAGAAGAGTGAACACTGGCACTGAGCGCGGTCTGCATTCGAAAATGTTGAAGAGGAGGAAGATTATGTGATCAGGGTTAGTTATGTGAATGTGACGGCGGATGGGAAAAAGGAAGTACGGTGAAAGTCCTTTTTGGTCTGTGACAATGTACATGGACAAGACAAGGTACATACTTGTACGTAGATATGTGATGTGATCTAACCGAACAGTGATCCAGGATGTAGAGTCTTCAGGCATTTAGTTAGGGAGGTGTTCGGGAGATAAAGGAAAGAATTTTTGAAATGACATTTGACCACTTTAAATGATTCTGTAAGGTGAAAGTTGTAATGTCAACACAATATTTAACACATTTTTGACGAAATAACGACGTAAGGTCTAGTAGGTTAAACCGATTCTTTGAGTAAATGCTCGTTGGCGTTTGCGCAAGTCTTACCCCCCGAATTTTAGTTATGTAGATTTTGAATGTTAGTTAGGTGAACTGAAATTTAAAAAAAGAGAAGATACGGGGTGCTATTAGGGTGTCCCTTTTTTATTTCCTCCTGAGCGGAGCTCTAGTGTTGGCTAAGCCGATACTCTCCTCGACTTATCTACTTTCCTCCTGCTTACAGGAGTACGGATGAAGACGACTATGTTGTAGTTTGGAGTATTTCCACGTTCTCCCGGGTAGTCTTTATAGGAATCTCGTGAAGATGTGGAAGATTAGATGGGTTGTAGTATGACTTCCTTGTAAATTCTTTATTTCCATGTAGAGACAGGACAGGAGGTTGTGTGTGTATTTATGTGTATGGTGCTAAAGTTTTTTTTTCTTTGGCCCGACGCAGGCGGACAGGACAGTATATAGTGACTAAGGATGTGAGATGAATTAGAAAGTTAATCAATGATTTGAGTCACATTATTTCTTATGTAATGCAACCCATACCCAGCGTTAGTGTTACTTTCCTCCCCTTCCTTCCTGTCGGATCTGTGTAATTCAACTTGTTTGCTGTTTTGCTCTTCGAACTTGTTGAATTTTATTGAAGGTTTAGATTAGATAATTTTGACATAATTACAACTTAACTAGTTTTTGACATAATGACAACTTAACCAGCTTTTGACATGATTAAAATAATTTATCGGGAATCAGGACAATTTAATAAGTTTATACATTTTGGTGATTTCATTACAAGGAAGCAATTGTCATCGTCGCTTCTGGATCCGACCATGACCATATTCCTACGTTATGTGGTCTTTGTTTTTTTGTGTGTAATATTTTCGCTATAGGATTTGTTGATTCAACTATCGTTGACACATTGGAAAATGATTTACTCACTCTGTCGTATAGATCATATTTCACCATGAATATTATCTATGAAATCTATTTTTTATGGAATAGGTATAGGTATGAGATTAGCAGGGGTACTATCAGCTGCAAATACGATGCGATGTTCAGATGCTGATTTATGAGTAAACCAGCTGAGCTTGTTAGCTAACACGTAGCCAAACACGACTTGATTATGTCTACTAGACTAAAACTAGTCGTATAAATACTGATGTGCTAATATGAGTAAGTAATTGAGCCATTTCGATTGAACTCGAACTGGGACTAGATTGTGGGTGACCATTGCCATTTGTTCACGTACGTTCTGTAATTAATTTAAAGTCTCTTTGTCACTCTACCACCTTTGAGATCTAACCCTACAATTTTCCTTTTGCATTTACACGTTACTCCCAGGACGACAGACAATGACAATATTTTGTGTGCTTGGAACACAGGGGCCACAGAGGCATGACTCTTTTCCCCTTATGCTCTTTTTATTGTATTGTACATTCCTTCAGAGTTAAAATTTCCCTTGCATTATTTCACTGATTAAGGTTTCGCTTTGTTAGACAATTCCCTGAATTCTAGCTCCTGTACGTTTCATGTTCATTTCATTCTTTGCTTTGTGGAAAGGGAAGAAAATCAATTAATTAAATAAACAGTGGGGATTGTACTCGTAGTTGGGAATCAAGAGCAAAGACCAGACTGTTAATATCAAGACACATGAAATTCCATATGTAGTTTTAGGTTTATGTATATGTTTATGAAGGAAAAGGAGGTTAGCAGGTTGGATGGAAAGGAACACATAGTCTGACTGTGTTTATTTTGCAAATGCAAAGTAGTAGATAACTCGAGGCTTTAGAACGGAATGTGTTTTGTCATGCTCCTATGTAATGTTGTGGAATGGAATGGAATGGATATGGACAAAGTAATGGCATTTGTTGCGTGCAAAAGTGTCAAATAGGGCTTGGGGTTCATAGTCGTAATGTTTGTGAGGACTACGACTACGATGACGATGACGACGGTAGACATTATGAGGAGGGAGTGTAGAGTAAAGTAAGTTGACTTTACAAGTATAAAGGCTGGAGCTTGGGATATTGGTTAAATTTTCTTATTTCCTTTTTTTTTCTTACTTGGTAACCGAGACCGACGATGGGTGAGCTAATTTCTCCGTTGAGAGAAAGTGAATGTCATCTGCTTCAACAGAGAGCTTTTAAGGTCCATGCCATACTACAATCTCATTTTATGTTCTACTCTTTGGGTTCGTAGGACGGGACATTTATTAGTCGGTAGGAAGGTGAAGGTATAAAAAGGTATAAAATGTATGGGGGAAAGGAGCGGAACGGTAACGTGCTTGGAGACTATAAAACATTACACCTTTGACTTACTCTGCTCAATATTCTGTTTTATAGACATATTCCTGCGTGCTCTGTGTTTGTATGTTTGCATGCATGCATTCATGTACTATAGCACACGACGATTCCAACCTAATTTTGTCCCGAATTTTAAGAGAGACGCAATTACGTTTAATGAGTTGTTTGGTTCGCATGTAGATATTGAAGGTTTGGGTGGGTGTAGGTGTTCTAGCGCAAAGCACCAATAGTTTCTGTTTTGGCAAGGCAAAAGGCAAAAACTTAACAAGTTGACGTTTTGCACTGGGTTGGGCAGTGCTAGTTTAATGATGGGAAATTACATGGCTAGATTTTGATAGGGTCACACACAAATTGAATTATTTGGAAACATACGTTGGAATTGGCATTGGCATGTTCGGATTTGATTCATTGAATTGGACTCAGGTTTCAGACTAGAAAATTATTAGCATTCACATCTCACTACGTGAATGTCTATGTTCAGTTCATTGTAATAATTTTGTAATGTGACCCACCTTACAACATTTTTGACCTTTATATCTTCCTCTAGATTATTAGAGAGAATACATTTCATTTAAGGTCAGATATTGTCAGCGATAAATGAATTCCGCAGTTGAGCAACAACGTGGCATATCGCCGGCAAAATAAAATGTTACTTCAACCACCTTCTATGTCATTCTTCACTCCAAAATTCCAAAAATATCCATTCTTGTTTGAGCGGCGAAAGGATCTCGATTACCACCCAATCTACTATACCGATTCCTTGCTGTTTTTTGTGTGTATTTGCTAGTGTTAGTATGGGTTTAGCTTCCATCCCAGATTTTAATGATATTAGTTCAACTTTTTGCGTCTTTTGACTTGTTTGAACATAATGGGAAGCAGACATTGTGAAGTGCTGGATTGGATTTGATGCCAAGGAAAGGAGGGTTCGTTTGGATAGGATAGAATTTTCTTACATAGAGAAGTAGAAGAGATATTTATACACGTCGTAGTACGTGTGACTGAATTTTGCAATCCATGGACTAACCGTTAGACATTTATGCAGAGTGAAGTTGGATTTCGAATCTCTTGACTCATTTATTCATTCTTGCCTAGAGGAATTGATGCAGGAAAATCGTGAGAAGCTAAGCAGCCAGGATTCATGGGTTTGGTTTGTTTGAGAGGAATGGAAGTGGTTGGCTTGGTTAAGTTTTAGGGTTAGATAGATGCTCTATGATATTAATAGCATTAGCGTTGTAGAGCGCTGGGCTTAGAGAAGTGGATGAGAAAAGTAAAAATACCGGCATTTCTATAGCTGACTTCCTTGTACATATTTTAACCCTTCAGGAAAGATCTAATGGAGATTTGCTTTAGAATATATTCTCATATATTAGATAAGTTTGTAGACTTGAGGTGTCAAACCCAAATTCTGGTAGACACCCCCCCCCCTCCATTTGTTAAATATATTCAATGTCAGGGTACCGAATTAAATGTCAAGGCTTTATTAACAGAGTTAGCAAAGTTTTTAATTCTGGATCGAATAGATTTTTAACCCCCCTTTGAGTGACAGCACGTGCCAGTCACCGAATTTTTTGCTCACAGTGATTGAGAATGTCTTCACAATCATTTGACTAGGTTACGACTAGGTTACAATGCCAGACGCAGAACGTCCAATAGGATTCGCTTTATTTTACAGTGATAAGAAGTTAAGAAAAGATTCTTTGCTTGTAGTGGTACGATTCTAAAAACATAACACATGGATGAAACGGAGAAATTTAATAATTTCTGGAAAAGACTCGCACTGATGTTACGTTTCCCATTTCGTGAGTGGAACAAAAATATTTCTGTTCTTCAGGCAGACAAACAGAATAACAGATACAATGCAATACAAAGGATCTTTTCCTACTCTCCTTAGCTAATCTGTTTGCATGTGACGTTGAAGTGGGAAGACGGTTTTCTCGTCATGATGAGTATACATACTGGAATAACATGAGAGACAAAAAGAATTGTCATGAAATATTTAGTGTCTTTTTTTCTTTCTGTGGATGTCCTTTCCACGTCCTATTCTTTACGCAGCAAGAAATGTCAGGAACAGACAGTAAATTCCCGCTCCAACAGTGACACTACACTGTTACTACTACTATTACTACGCAAGTAAGTTTAGTGCTGAACATTACAAAACACACATTATGACTATGAGGATAGGAGAGTATCCAAACAACCCTTTTTTATTTCGCACTCAAAGTCGAGTCATTCATGGGCGCAGTGGGAGTAGGAGAAAGTATTTTTAATAGTTTGTTACCTGCATGATGGTCTTAGGTCTTGGTCTTGACTAGAACGGAATCGTTTTGTGGCCTTGTTTAACGTTTGAGCTGCAGAGATTTTGGATTTTTTAAAAACTTTATTTCGCAATGCTTTTACAGTTGTTTAATACTATTGAGATTTTGTAATAACCTTGGGCTGGGTCCAGAAAGGACTGATCACATCACATTTTAATTTAGCCTAAATTTTCCTATGTTATATTAAATCCCAAAATGCCAACATTTGCGAGGCTGTGTATGTGAAAGTTCTCATTTTCTCACACTAAAATGTTTCTTCAGACAGTCTACAGCACCATTTCTTTGTAATTTACCATTGCCATGTATCATGAGTTTTAAAGAGTCTCCAGGGAAAAGTACGTGCGAGCTATACCAACCTTACGCCGTATATTTAATGCCCAGAGGAGTATTGAAGCTCTGGGAAATAGGCACATCAAAAGAAAGCATTCAGTCAGAAAGTAAAGAGAAAGTGGAGAAAGGCATATAATATTCCAAACCTGTTGTGTGTGACACCAGTGACACGTTAGTAGATAGTCTCCGCTGCGCTGTTGAAACTTGAAACCAATAAATTCTCTAATATTCTTGAAGACAGGGAAATGGAACATATTTTAGAGTTTATCCAATTTATACTCGTATGGAGGAGAGTGGATTGGGTGTCCAGAAAAAGGAGAGGGAAGTTTGGAGAAAGTGGAGTCCAACAAAGAATGATAGCAGCTTTTACATTTTAAGTCTAAGGTATTGGTATTGGGGTAGACATGGAGAAAGTGTTACTGGAATGGAATTGGAGGCAGAAGTTTTATAGTTTTATGGCCTTTTTCTGAAGTTTATTTTGTTTGATGTTCTCATGAACAGTTTTTCATAAGATAATTCATGTTGGGTCCCGGGTCCGTGGATCTGCGTTGGACTCGGAACTTGGTTAGTTGTCTTGGTTTGTAAATCATCTCATATTTTCAAGCAGATCAGGTTTTTCATTCACCATTAAACAAATATGATCTTAACCATTTTGACCGTAAAGGTAAGGTTGAACTACTTCTTATAAATGAATTGAGATTCTAAAACGAAGACTAATCTTTTTCTCTATCCTCTATAGACTTTAACAAGATGGATTGTTTGTTATTCTCATGCTTTTAGTTATAAAAGTAAGGGTCTGAGCATAGAAAGATTGGTGTGAAGGAAGGATTATTCCATGTTGTATGGATGACAAAATTTTGTAGGTGGTCCTATTATTCTCACATTTTTTTCTTGGACTTCTTCAAATACATTTTCCTGAATACACTCACAGATTGATGAATTGAGTGCCGTGGATAGTACAATATTGGCTATTGTTAAATATAAATTGAGCGGCTGCCGCCGTCTCGTCGTGGTGAAAGTAGGTGAAAATACACATGAGTAGATTTCAACTGAACTGACTCCCGAGAGGACTGAAATAGTGCTGACGTTGCAATGTGGTGTCGTGGTTCTGTGGTAAAGCATTGGCATGGTGTGATTTTGACTTGGCTGGTCTGTATGGACAGACTAGGATGGAACACAATGTTGGCTATGTGAATGAATGTGACACTCTTGGTTCGCGTCCGTGAATGTCGATG
>JAQGCB010003241.1:0-10085 GCA_034698835.1 Protaphorura tricampata | reverse complement strand
TGTAGTTGAAAAGTATCCTCCTATGTAAATTATAATTTATTGTAAATTATAAAATTATAAATAAAACATTGTAAGTTCAACTATAATAATTAAGGTCAAACTGGTTAAACGCACATATTTTCCACTACGAATTCTCCATTTCTGATAGTTCTGATTGTCACATTTGTCTTGGGTGACACGAACCAAATTCCCCGTTTCCCCATTCTTGAGCGTAGCACAATATCCACTCAATTTAAATATGATGTACCCAGGTGTTTTGGCGTAATTCTGTTAAAATATACATGGTATATGAAGAAGGCACACAAGTTTATCCATGTCAAATTAACCACTTCCTTTCCTTACCTTCCAGTCCGCCACGTTCATGAGTTCACTCGGAGCATTCACATCACATTTCTTCAGACTCAATTCCCCTCTTAGTGTACTATTCTCATCCTTTAAGTAAAGACAAGTTTTGCGCCTCACATTCTGAAGGATCCCATAGTTGTTCTGAATTAAGGTCAATAGAGGTCAATATTATATTTTTATAGGTAATCAAAATCATTATAAATATTCGGACTGCTATACTGTATTTACTTGATAACATCTGTAACGTTGGTTTGACTTATCCGCCCCTGGTTTCGTGCATTGAACGTTCGGAGTGATGTCTTTGTCATCCACTTTCTTTCCGATCTTGTCACAACATTCTACTCTCCCATTCTCTGTCGACGTCCCAAAAGAACAATAGTTTTTGTATTTCCCACAATATGCGCAATGTCCTTTGACACAGAATTTGACGAGACCACCAGAGCCTTGAACACCACATGTACAGGCTGTGTCTACATTGTCATCTGTACATTCTTTCTTCTCACAGTCCTCAATTTTGTCCTCCTTTGCATTTTTCGGCTTTTTATATTCAAAATTAAAATTTTTATTGTGTTCAGATTAAATAATACTGTATATTAGTTCGTAGTTCGTACGTACGTGGATTTTCCAAAAGTGGTGTGGAGAAATTGAGAGTGCCATACAATCGTATTGGTCCACGACTGGACCATTAACCTGCATGCAACGTCCACTCTTTACATTTTGCAGTTGAAAAGTATCCGACTATGTAAATTCCAATTCAACATAACACGCATATCATAATACCTTTAAAAAAATATACCTTGTATATGTTAAATTGAAATTAAAGTTAATTACATATTTTCCGTTTTGAATCCTCCATTTCTGATAGTCCTGATTGTCACACTTAGCTTGGACGATATGAACCGAATTTCCGGTTTGGCCACCCTTGGCCGTAGCACATAATCCATTCAATTTAAATATGATGTATCCAGGTGTCTTATCATAATTCTGGTTAAACATACGTAAGAAAAGAAAAGTTGCTAAACCAAAATTTTTTAAATTGGCTGCTTCTTTTATTACCTTCCACTCATCCACATTCAAGAGTTCACTCTTGTCATTCAAATCACATTTCTTCAAATTCAAATCCCCGTTTAGAGTAGTATTCTCATCCTTTAGGTGCACACAGGTTTTGTGCTTCACATTCGCAAGTAGCCCAGAGTTGTCCTGAACAGTGTAAATATTAGTGTACGTATTCAAAGTTATGTTGTGTTGTTGACCCACCAAGCCACCCGTGCAAAGTTATTATAAATATTAAAATTATAATATTACTTGAATGCAACTGTAGCGCTTGTTGGGCGCATCTCTTTCTGGTTTCGTGCATTCAACGTTTGGAGTGATGTCTTTGTCATCTACTTTCCTCCCGATCTTGTCACAACATTCCACTTGTCCATTCTCTGTCGATGTCCCAAAAGAACAATAGTTTTTGTACTTCCCACAATATGCGCAATGTCCTTTGTCACAGAATTTGATGAGATCCTCAGCTCCTTCAACGGCACAAGTGCAGGCTGTGTCCACATTGTCATCTGTACATTCCTTCTTCTCACAATCCTCAATATTATCTTCCTTTGTTGCTGTTCCTTTTAGCTTCATATTTTCAAAAAATTAAATATTGTATGGTATTCAGAACAACACTCAATTAATTCGTACGTACTTGAATTTTCCAGAAATGATGTGGAGAAGTTGAGAATGGTTGACAAGTATATTGATCCATGTAAGCACCATCAGCCTCCGCCACAAAGCATCGAGAAGTTTTTACATTTTGCAATTGAAAAGTGTCCGTCTATACATACATATGCCAATAAACAAAACGTAACACAGGAATATTATAATTGGTGTCAAATTGTAATTAAATTCTGTAACGGATTAACCCACGCACATATTTTCCATTTTGAATTCTCCATTTTTGATAGTCTTGATTGTCACATTTGTCTTGAACGATACGTATCTCATTCGTAGTTCCTCCATCCTTGACCGTAGCACATAAACCATTTGATTTAAATATGATGTAACCAGGTGTTTCCGCGTAATCCTGGTAAAAAAAATATAACATAAAAAAATGTACAGGGGGTGAACCATCTTAAATTAACCGCGTCATTTCCTTACCTTCCAGTCAGCGACGTTCAGGAGTTCACTCTGGTCATTCAGATCACATTTCTTCAGATTCAATTCCCCTTGTGGAGTACTATTCTCATCTTTTATGTGGAGACAGGATTTTAGCTTCACATTCTCAAGGATTCCCGAGTTATCCTTAAATTAAGGACATTAGTTGTGAAGGTATATTCAGGGTACGTCAAAAGTAGTCATTTCTTATGCTGAGTTAATAAATAGCTACTTCTGTCCCACCCTGTATATGAATATGTTCAAAACCATTTTCATAAATAATTTATATGTACCTGAGCACCTCCAGTGCATCTGTTGACCGAATACTCATCTGCCTCACAAGAAGCCCCGTTACAACATTGATCAGGATAATCACTCGTACGACATCTATCCTTATC
The DNA here is from genome assembly GCA_034698835.1 of Protaphorura tricampata. Taxonomy (NCBI): domain Eukaryota; kingdom Metazoa; phylum Arthropoda; class Collembola; order Poduromorpha; family Onychiuridae; genus Protaphorura; species Protaphorura tricampata. The sequence continues at coordinate 7,206 of JAQGCB010003241.1, read as the reverse complement.
CGGAAGGCACTGTGGCATGAGAGCAATAAAAGATATTCTTCAATTAGTGTTTTCCATTAATATTTCTATACACAGGATGTCTCAAAAACCACAAAACTTCATTTTTTAAAAAAATAATTGAAATATTTTATTTTTATTATATCTCATATTTTTGAAAAATTTGACAATTTTTTCAATCTTTGCTAAAGATAAAATTTTAGTTTGTCACTTTCCGATATAATGCTTTTATTTTTGACAACTCAAACTTTTGCAAGTAGACACCCAGATTTTAGAATAATATAGCTATCTCACTTTTCGGACAAAGTTAAAAAAGAAATTAGGACAAATAGAGCGTTGGTATTTTGGTCACCCTGTACATAAAACTGACTATAACTCACCTTTTGACAAAATTCTTGTGGATGACAATAAAAACCATCACAACATTTTGAACTAGCTGAACAAGAATTTTTCTCGCAATCACCCTATCAAAAAAAAATTAAATATTTTACTTAAAAAAATAGTATTGAATCAGTTCCAGTCTGTTCTGTCCGAACTATCTAACCTCATCCGGATCAGAATCACCACCGAATTCTTCTTCAGATTTCTGTGCGTCTACTTCTAATGGAATATTGGAGAGAAGACCTTAAAAATATAAATTAAAAAAATATTACATTTAAAATTACTGTATGATTCTTTCGTTCAATTATAGTCATTTTTCTATTTACCAAAAACTAGAACCCACAGAATAAGCAGCATTTTTGACCATGTATTGGAATGGAATTGCAGCCTGTCTTCGTAAAAAACCACAAACGAACTGAAGTGAACTCAAAAATAATTTTGGATTCTCAAAAACAGGCAAAGCTCGAGCTCGTGTGATTGCATTTTAATTTGAAATAAAAGTTGAGTTCAGTGGACTCAATTTTATTTTTTGCGGTGAAGAATGGCCATAAAAATCAAACATTTGGAGTTTGATTGACATTTCAAGACATGTTAGGTAAAGCAACCACTCTCTTCTGGAAAATTGATAGGCATGCATTGTAGTTGTATAATGTGTATATGCTGTGCAATTTGATTTCATGTGCGGTAGGTTTAAGTAAATGTCGCAACACAATAAAGAAAAAAAATTGGTTGATTAATATTCAATTTTTATTTCATTGTCCGTGTAAAAATACCGATCCAGCAAAACAACGATCACATAATACAATTCTGACGAGTACAATTATTTATTCACACTTCACACTATTTAATGCTAGATTTTTTTTTCTGCTTCAACTCAAGAACCAATGATCCCAAATCTTTTGAAAAATTTTCAAACATGTTTCGAATTTCTTCCACGACTCGACTAAAAATTTCAATATTTCCGCTACATGCATCACACCATTTTTCACACGCTGAATCATCCACAAATAGATTTCCTTCATTAATTTGATTCACTAATTCTCGGAGGCGGACTGAATGATCCGTCGTCGATTCTTCTGTCAATTCTTGGTCTCTTTCATACATATCTTTCATGTATTTACGTGCTGTAATTTTGAGCATCCTTACGGTTTCAGCACTCTTATCATAAAATTTTTTCGTTGACCTTTTGCTGCATTCCTCGTCTTCCTCATCTGAATCACTAGTATTCCAATAAGCCGCCATGATGTTCTGAATTTCATGTTTGGTCCGATCTGTGAGTGTATTGTAATTGTATAAAATGTCACGGGTCATAATTTTATTATCACTGCTGAGGTCGAGGTCATTTTGAATAAAACTCTGGATGATATCTCGATGAATCGTAAGGACATTATTATTGATCACATGGTATCCACGTTGTGGCTGCAAAATATTCCGTGGTTGTACACCCTTCTTACTCGTATTATCAATTTCACACATTAATCGCTCAATTAAATTTTTTAATAAAGATTTAACAAAATACTCGGATTCAAGCTTCTCAACATAAATGTCATCAAATTTCTCAGCAATTGCATATCGTATCAAAAATTCGATGAGAAAATCAATTGGCCCCATAAAATATTGAAGGATTCCAGAATGAAGAAGAAATTGTCTGTATTCGTCCAATTTTATTGCTGTTAATTCTGCAGTGATAAAATTCTTTGTTTTTGAATCACACATTGATGGGATACGAATCGGTCTTAAATTCGGGAGCATATTGCTGTAAATCCATTTGACCCCACATGAATCTTTTCTCACGTCTTTGAGCAATTCTAAAAATTCTTTCCATTCTTGAATTTGGGCGTGGATTTGAGCTTCTATGATATTTTGAAGCAAAATTCGCACACATGGATGACTTGATTTTCTATTTTTGATCAACTCGATGGTTTCGGCAATGGTGAGTGCAGAGCCATAAATCACAATCACATATCCCAAAAATTTTATTTTATTTTTGTTATTCTGAACGAGGTCGTCAAATTTTGATGTCCCTGTTCCTGGCCCTATTATGGTACGGCGAATTCGAAGGACGATATTTCTAATAAAACCAGAAGGTAATTTACTGAAGATGGCGCTGAGACCGATTGTGATGACTTGAAGTGGTCTAAAGCTTATGCCGGACCAATTCCAAGAATTTGTGGATTCCGAATGTCCTGGAATTATTGACATCGATGGGCAAAATAAATCCAGGAGGAGTTTTGGCTTCTTAATGGTCGATTTGAATTTATTTCCCTCCACTTCATTTTCAATCAATGAATTTCTGTTCGTTATAATTTCATTCACTTCTGGAATCAATTTGTCTTCCATGGAACGGTCAGAGATTTCCGTAATGATATTGAGCACTACTCCAGTCACACTAATTCCAACTGCTGTTAAGGCTAATGGAAGACTAAATCGGAAACGTACCAAGGAAATTCCAGCAATGGTTCCAATGGCAATGAGTCCAGTTCCATTTGTTCTTCGTCGTAAACTTGAATGATAGTATTTTTCAATTTGTTGAATTTTTGTCTCCAATTTTGTCAACATTTCTTCATCTCGTGAAATGTATAATTTTAGTTTGAATATTAAATTATCCATGATTCTACCGTTTTCGTTTGACTAACTCAGGTGGAGTGTTTGAAGTGAACTGGGTGAAATCCACATGCAATTTTTTATATGCGAAATTAATTTAGTCAATATTGTGGCTCAAGGTGAATGTTGAAGTTGGAAGGCCACACAACACACAGGTTGGCTATAGAAGATCAGCCTTATCTGCTATACAATACAGGTATGAGGCAAAAAATACATGTGCAAAAAATAATTCTGCTGTATTCTCAAGCGCATACGGCGTATGTTAGGTAAAATAGCACTACACATTTTCGTGGATTTCCAAAATCAACCAACAAAAAAAAATGCAGTTCTGAATGAATTTTATTTTTGCCGGAATACGTAATGCTCTTGATAAAAATTAAATTATGCATAAATCACCACAGTTGTAATTTTAACGAATCATAAATCTAATGACTGTCCTACAATTTGTAATGAACGAAAGGTCAGTAAGATTTGACGGATTAATTGTGTTGTTCCCATGTAACCTGGAATCCAGTCCCCATCGTCGAATTTACTTGTGAATGGAAAATGAAAAGAATGGGGTCGAAGGACTTGGATGGAACAATGGTACCGTTCGCGTTATCCCCACACAATCTGTTCAGACACAATATAGAATGGTAGAAATAAACATGTTTTATAATGCTATTCAGGGACATACAAGGGATAGTCATATGGTGTCTACCAGCACCCAAAACCGACATATTTTTTCTAGTCCCCAGGCATGCCTTCACCATGAATCAATCCAATTTCGTCTGTTGAGGTCATAATTCCGCCCCTCAGAGGTCAGGAAAGGTCATTTCCCATGCTACCTAATGTAATGTGAAAATGGATCTGACCCCATCCCCGATTGCGGTGACTGTTTCTCGCAATACATTGGATGGCATGGGGAATGACCTTTCGTGACCTCTGGGAGGCGCGATTGATTCATGGTGAGGGAATGCCCAGGGACTAGAAAAGAATTGTCAGGTCTAGGTGCTGGTAGACACATCACATAACTTTCCCTTGTTAGTGTGGTAGTACACGTGTAATCACCTGACATTGCCGTAGTATCCGTTAACACCAGTTATCCTATAGACATCGAGCCGATCACAGTCACAAGTATTACCACATTTTAATATATCCATAAAATCCACAACGAGTCTGTAATACTCTCTGTTAGGATTAGGAGGGTTGATGACGACATATACTCGCTCATTCTTCTCATACTGGGATGAAGTATTCACAGGATGCCTGTAAAAATCATGCCAAGTCGACAATGACGCCATTTTTGTTTTGGGTAAAACGTTTTCTACTTCGATTTCTTCTCGAATGGTGAGTTGTAGGCGTGCATTGAATCCTTTGCCCAATTGGTAAGCCGTCCCAGAGTAAAATGACAAAAAGGTGAATGGGTGTAGAAGAATTTCATACTCAGCGTCCATTCTGTAAAAAATCAAAATGTGTCAAACGCTAATATTTACAAATATTTCTACTAATATTTCTTGACCGAAAAAAAGTGTAGGCTTACCCGATTACGTATGAGCTGAGATTGCTTCTTTCTGGATCGACTGTGTAGAAAGCAATCCCCATTCCTTCAGAGAATCCATGGCTGATCAATGTAAGTTTGACGGTGTAGTAACGTTTCTGATCAGATTTTATCATCCAAATGCATCTTTCATTTCTCGAAATCTGTTGATTTACTTTGAACTGTATTTGAATAGCTTGATCCAGTTGTAACTCCACGTCACCACCACAATCATAATAGACTTCGCGTGGTCATTTTAAAGAAAAGGAAAAATTATAACAGATATTCATAAAATGTTTGTGTAAGTTATTTTATTTTTGTTACCAATTTCATCAGGCGGTTCCGTCGTTGTCGTACCGTCTTGGGCGGCTGAAAATATAAATGAATACATGAAACTAAATTTGGAAGCATTGTTGAAGCTTTCAATGGATTTGTCGAATGCCATTTTTCGAAAACAGTATCTCTTTATTCACGGGCTTTCGGCAGTACAATCGCTGCCTTCGTCAGGCGAGAGAATTAATGATAATGACAAAATTTTATGACGCTTAATACAGTGTCATGTCAAGCATTCTTGACTTGGAAGCATTATTTGTCAGTCATTATATACCGAAAGTTTACTGGTGCAGATAAATGTTAAATCGGCTTACCAACTTGTAAGGCAGCCCACAGCACAAGAGTGAGGTGAATTATTAATAATTTGTTCATTTCTGAATATTGATGAGCAATATTGATGTTGAAGGCTGAAGTGAACAGAGTGAACTGACGATTTGTACCGACTGAAATGGGTGATCCGTTTCAATTGCATGATAACTTATCAAAAAGAGATAACTTGAATGATTGAAATACAATTACCTCATTACTATTAGCAAAGCCCATATGATGTCCACCCAGAGACAATAATTAAGGTGTTCGAATAATGACTGCAAATTAGGAGAGTGAGAATCATATTCGTTCAAATCGAAGTACGTACATTTTACAAGTTTTTGAACGTTGACCAGTCTGTTTGGTTGGAATCCAGCTTTATCTTATCTTTGAAATAAATTAAACTGGCACGAGTCCTCCATGAATTCATAGATACAGCATTGGATTCAAATCGAATAAATTATAGAAAAGTACAACTCAGTGCTTTCGACTATAGTTTCAACAAATTAATTTCTCTAGTCCACCATGCAGTTATTCGAGCGGCCTAATTAATGTGAAAATATTTACAATGTACCATAATACTTTACCCGCCTTATGGCTGAAAATATGCTTTGCCATAATTATTTGGTAACGTTTGATTATCAAATTGGGTAAAAATCGAACATTTATTTATTTACATTAAGATTATTGTTGCAAATTATCCCATAGTGTATTTCTGTGCTAATTGAGTTACATATGATTATGAACCACCATGTAAGAATTGTCAAATTATTTATTTACTGCTGGTTGCTGGTTGCATACACAGTTCAGTCACACTTATTCAAGGTGAAGGTTTCCTATTCCATTACTATATACCGAATGCATGCAAAAATATGAGTGCAAAAAAACATGCACTGAGTTTCTTATACTACAAGCTTATGCCTCAGGTCAGGTTGTAGACACTTAGAAATAATTAACTGTGTGTTTCCCTACAACTCATATGCATATAGTAGCAACAATATTTTTGCACTGTGTGCAAATTTGTAAAAGGAACTTGGGCACGTCATAAGCATTCTACGTGGAAAATCTGACAAAACGTTGTAGTATTTTTTGGAGCCTAGTCCGGACTACAACTACAAGTGACAGTTCAAATTTATTTACTTACGTTTTTACAAATTTTCTTAATTATTCGTTGAATAATTATTACTAAAAAAATGTCCATCAATTTGTTTGAACTGAACGGTGGGGATGACTGGAGTAATCCACTACAGTTTAATGGTTTTCCCGCATTTGAAAATTCAACACCAACTCCAATCTCACACATTCGATTAAAAAATGTGGAATTGGATGAAGATTTTTTTTCATGGAAGAACTTCGTAAATTGGACACATCAAAAATTACTAATATTGAATTCGAAAATGTTAGTTTAAAAAATTGCCATTTTCCAACAAGTCGTGTGTTTCTTCCAGCATTGAAAAAATTCACGTTTAATAATCAACACGTTATTGTGCCTGAGTCCTTTAATTCGACCATTTTCTTTTTCAAGAAATTTGGGACGGACAATACGTGCGCCTGGAATCTTTGGGATTTGCAAGTGAACATTTCCATAATATTTCGAAGCGGAGTCCAATGTGAAATTGACCATACAATCAAATCAATCACACTAGTCAATTTCCCAAATTCTAAAGAAATTCTGGAGAGCCTTGTTTCTAAAGACATTGAACGGGTTTCCATCAAAGGACTCGTACTTGACGATTCCAATATATCAGTGCTATCACTCATTCCGAAATCAACCAAATCCCTGAAATTACTTGACAAAATTCCAAACGAATGGAATGAAGTTGAACTACAAATATTACACGAATTAAACGAATTGACAGAATTAACAATTTGTCAAGAAATTACGAAGAAATTGCCTAAACATTTAAAATCTTTGACAATTTTTGAAGTGAATATTGATGCAACTCAATATGATATGGATGTCCGTTTGGATATATTGGTTATAGCCAAATGTGCCAATTTCTCTCCGGAAAGTGCAAAAAAATTATGTGCGAAAAGAATATTTTTCTTCAATTCCTGCAATG
>JAQGCB010003240.1:0-10088 GCA_034698835.1 Protaphorura tricampata | reverse complement strand
TTGACAATTTTGTAAAAAAAAACATGGATGGTACTTTCACCACCTTCTCTGTAAGAGTCAATGGAGAAAGCTGGAAAAAGCTGGAGCAAGACCCAGATAGGCCAGACAAATAGTAAATGACAGATTAAGCACCCGGGCGTTTCATTAAAATTTGATATTTTTGTCCCATCGTTTATTCGAACCCCGGCCCGGCATCTATTAAAGACCCGGCGGTTATTCGGTCATTCGCGGTGGAATTTATTGCCTGACGGATCGAACTCTCAACATACTATTATTGAAATGGACTGGCTACACCATTCTGCTATAACAATTAACATATTGGACACACTCTAACCCTTTCGCCTTGAACTGAAAAGGGCTGGTCGCCTAAGACAGGTTTTGATGAATTTGTAATAATTTGTACACTTGGGGTTCAGTTTGGCACAGAATCCTTGACTCACCAAAAATGCGCTAAACTTGTTCAGATTGAATTCACGTGAGAACTCAAAATATTGAAGATTTGGCACGTTCCGTTGGCAATAATTCTTTCCAGTTTTCTGAAAGTTAATAAATTGAAATTACAATTACCCATACAAATTATCGCACGTAGTTATCTTAATTAACTACTACAATTGACTTTAACTGAATTCATAATTGCTTTGAAATAGTAAAAAATTAATATCGAATTAGTATTGAAATATTGAAAATCACACAGAAGAAGGCAGGCATGGCTCCAGTCACAGTGGTAAAATTATTAATTAATTTGAAAATTTCTTTATAAAATAAATCAATCTCAATTTTTAAAGCATTTAATTTAACATTTAACATTTTAGATGATGAGCCAATGAACTGGGTTTACTTGTTAAAATAAAAAAAATCAATGAATTAGAATAGAACGACATGACAAATCTCATTTGAATGAAATCCATAATTTTAATGGATTTATTTTCAGTGGATACCTATCAGACTTATCAGATCTGATAAATGTTGAACCAGAAAGACAGATCTGTTTAGTTTTATATTGCTATGACCCAATTTTGTATCAGATTCTGAATATCCGATACCCAATACCAATCACCACCATATTTCTTCAGTCTTGTCTTAAATTGATGAATGATAACCTATTAAATTGATTTCTCTTAGAAACGACAGAAGACAAAATTTCCTAGGCCAGCGGCCAGGAGAAGTCCTAGGGAACACTCGAATTCAGAGATCAAGTCGACCACGATTGATCCTACAAATCCACTCATGATACCAGAGGTAAAATAAATTTTTATTGGTCTCAGCCGATTAAAAAAAACTATTAAATTCTAACATTCGTATTTTTATGTGCACAACAGGTCACAGCCCATCTGATGAGATTTGTAGACTTGGACTCTTTAGCCGCTTGTCGTCTAACCTGCACATCATGGGCTGCCCTTGGGTCACGAGAAATTGTCCGAAGAGTTACATTCAAATTCACTGACATAGATCTTGGCAATATCCAATCCTTTGAAAGTTTAATGAAAAGTGTTCCAAAAAAATCCATTCGGCTGAGTGTTAGCATGACCCAATTTGCCTTTTGTCGTCGTTTCCAAAAACTTGACGATCTCTTCTCTAAATATGGAGATCGTATTACACACTTAAACCTCGCATTTACTGAAAAGGAGGATGATTATATTATGTTGGAATTTGCAAGACTATTGTGGAGTACACGCTATCAAATCTTTATGTTGAAAAGGATTTTACCTTATGGCCCTGGTGATACTGAACCCATAACGGCAAAGGATTTGAATTGGTTGTCTAAATTGACGAATTTGGATTTTGAAATTGAGGGCGGACCACCGAAACAAATCATGGCTTGTCAAAAATACGTGGAAAATCATATAAGGACATGTGTCAAGAAACTCATTTCAATGACACCGAATTTGACCTCAATGCAGGCTTACTGGCACCACTACGATGACATGTGCTGCAGTCAGGCCTTGGATGTCATTGCGGACGTGGTGCCTGGTAAGCAAATTTTTTATTTTTTAAATAATTTTTTGAAATTGACACTATATTAATTTTTTTTATTTTTTGCCATTGTCATTCTACAGATAAGCTTCGTCACTTGAAAATTCAGTCTCCGACACTGCCTTGGGTAGATCTTGCTGAAACATTGGCAACTTCAAGTACAAAGATGAATTTGGATACCCTCTGCGCAGAGACTATTTCAAAGAATTTTGCTCGAATCATTTTATCAAAAGAAATTGGGAAAAGTCGTGTAGTGGCCATTGGGCCTCGTTATCGCTCAAAGGAAAGCCAAGAATGTGTGAGGAGATTGAAATCTACAATCAGTCATCACGAGAAGGCGCATTCTGAGACCACCACTGACAGCAGTGGCAAAAAACATACTTCGGTAAGAAATTATTCATAGTGTAACACTTTTTTGTATAATTTACTTGTACTACAGCTACAAATACATTACATTACACAGAAATATGCGATAATTATTTGACCATCCCTTGCGGCGAATGCCAATTAGTGTGTGTGTTATTATCAATTTTTTTATAAATATTTTTCTTTTTACAGGTTAACTGTGTCCGACTATTTGGAGACATCGCTTTAGCATTAAGTGAGGATGGACAATAGAGTTAGAGCCTTAAGGACAATGAAATATTAATGAATTTATTTCGGAGGAACGAACTTATTTTGTTGGATTTTGTGACAATTTTGTAATTGCATGCACTCAATACATTTGTACTTGCTATTGATTCTATTCACTTTATTCTATTCATCGAGTTCAACACTGTGAAATATGTATACGAAGCTGTCTGTACTTGAATGTATAAACATAGCAGGTTACTTCTATAATCTCGATTAGTACATTGTTTTATCTGGACAACAATTGTTTTTCTTGACATTATTATGAATAAATCATAAATTCTTATATGATTAACATTACAAACTTTTTATGCAATCAATCAAGTTCTTAATTTAGCCATGTCTTCCAACATCTCTGTATATCTCATGCATTGAAATGGCTCAGATTTAGCACATTAATAAAAAATCAAATCTCGTAGGTCATTTGATACCCTATCCTTATCGCTCAAAGTATGCACAATATTGTAAGTGTGAAATCTCTGAAGTCTGTGGTGTGTAAGGCAATCAATGGTCATACCAACATTAACATGCATGAATTATTGAACAGGCATTATCATTGGAAAACAAGCAAACATTGCATTGGTAATATTGGTATGTGGAACACAGAAGAAACAAAGCGAGATAAGCTTCCTTGTTATTGCAAGATTCAAACGAATTCTGATTCTGATTTTCTTTCGGTGCGAACGGGAGGTAGAAAAATACTTGGAAGTACATTAACAGTAAATAATAAATAGAATCGTCGAGTATTCATTCTATAAGAAACAAATGTTTACGTGTACCCATTCGAATCACGGAAGTTTGTGAGGAAGAGTAAATATTACATCGGAAACTAAAATGAAATTCGAAGAAAAATAGTATTTTTCAATCACTGAAGGCGGAAATCATTTTCACTAACATTTTGAACCTGGTATGGTGGTGTGAATAATATACCATCGTTCAAATCGGCATCATATTATAGACAAAAAGTGAGTATCTCCCTAAGTAGCTTAAGAATCTCAATATGGTTTGCTTTTATTTATTTCGTAAGAGAAGACACACTTTTTAAGTGCACTAGTTTAAGTGCGCTCACTCCAGAATTATTGTACCCTTGTGGGATTTTTATCCCGAGTGCTTACGTTTTCCAGGGATTTGCCAAATATCAGATTACTTGGCCGAATACCGAATATTCGCTTATGGCAAAGTGTATAGGTAGTCTTGTATCCTACGCTTGCCAACACATAACCTTGTGGGTCACTTGGAAAATTCCAACAGTTTAATCTATAATAGTGAATATATTTAAGTGTAAGCCCATCGTTGAAATCGAATGTTACGTTCCTGTGATAATTTGCAGTTCAATTCTTATTGATTGTTAAACTAAAGACGATTATTATAAATTAATGTACAAAATGGGGCATATGCTTACACTTGAACTCTACCTTATACCATGTTGCAGTAATAATAATTCCTTCAGAAACTATTCATTCATGATATTATTTTTGTTATTAGGGAAAGCCGTTGTCAAATCCGCATTTGATTTTGATCTGAGTCATGGATGTGTCAATTTCTGTATCTTCTTGTCAAAGTCAGACGTCAGCCTTGCATAATGTACATCTGCCCATACAATAAACAAACATTCAACTGATAATTGCTGGTAAGCCGTTTATGATATGTGCGTATATTTATTTTTATCAATGAATGAAAAGGCGTATTTTTCATGAATTCCATCTCTCAATGGAATTATTGATTCAAGTGCGAATAATAGTGTAAACAATTTTTCATACGTTATTCTGCACGCACCCAGTAATACGTACAGGGAGGCCAAAAAGTATGGCTACGACATTGTCCTAATAAAAAGCATATGGCTATGCTATAGCTCAAGCTCGACCAAACATAATTCTAACCGAAAAACGTTGATACCAAGAGAAAATTTAACTTAGGTTTCAAATCTTAGCATAAACAGAAAATCTGTAGCTCAGGAACTTACAGAAAATGTTCTGTGGCGATAGTGCGAATCGATTCGATTGAACATTTGGATGGACTCCGACGACTGCACGTGCACATGATTTTTTTTATTCGGTAACCATTTTTATTCACTGTTATTCGAATTGTATTGATTGTTTAGTTGTGCAATAACATTGCAGATTGTAGATTGCAGATTTCTTCACTCAAACGCTACGATAGGAACTTGAAACTTCGAACAGTTTTAAGTTTTAAAGTCTGCTTTCTGTTGGTACACTAACATTTTAGAATTGTATATGCCTGAGAAATACAATGCTCTCTCAAAGTCATAGCCTTACTTTTTGGCGACCCTGTACATTGCATTCATATTGCATTGCATTGATTTATTAAAGTTTTATCTAGGTGACGATGACCCTAGTTGGCATTTGAAATTTTATCTTGTGCATTCATGTAATGTTTACCTTTAATTATTCTAGTAAATGATTTGATTAGCAGGAATAATATATTAGTTCGTAAATCCGAATTAAGTAGGTTTGCTTTCGTGGGTATAGAATACCAAAAAAATACTGGTAAACGGGACTCACATTCACATTCACATTCTGTGTATTTTTGGCCTTCATTCATACATAACTCATTTGTACTCGTCATTAAGTTTTTCACTCTAAAATTGTAACATTATGTAGTCGTATCTTTTACACAAGTCTTTTTCCATTTTGACATAAAATTGTGTACTTGTGTTTCTCTCTTCATAATTTCAGGTAAAAAAAAGACATCTTCTTCCAAATCGCATTTTCCAGAACATACCACTCAATTAATTAAAGGTATCAAAAAATCCAAAAATTAATGGACCAGACCAGAATGACCAATATCATTGCCTTAAATAACCGTCGAATTTAACCCCGGGGTGTCGGGGGTGTATTAATTTTGTTTGGGTTAGCGGACAATGACTTTCACCGCTTTCTCCATAAAAAGTCACTGGAGAAAACTAGAGAAAGGCCAAGGTAGTTTTTAGCCCGCCTGGGGTTCTAGCTCATATTGCCTGATTACTCATGAGGTCATTCTAACTTTCTAAAAGGCTTAATTTATACGATCAAATTACCAGATGACGATGACGTCATAACTGTCGTCACCGCGTCGTGACCCCAGTAGTACAAAAATTCTTTAGGATTTTCTTACATCCTTAATTTTCCTTGGAATTGATGAGTCACTATTTATTTGGGTTGAGACGGACAGGAGTGCGGGAGATGTGAACTCTATGTATCCAATTACACACAAAAAAATGAATTAAAAAGTAGGGTTGTTTTTGTACTCTTTGTTTTTTTTGTCTAATTAGTGTTAATTTTTGTGTTCTGTTTTTGTAACAACTACTGGTGTTGAAGTGACCTTAGAAGTGGAGTACGGAGGTCAACGTCAAGGTCAACTGGGGGAGGAGGGCAGCAGAGAGTGACACTGGAAATCTGGGAGGAAAATGATGGTGATGGAGGCAACAGCAGGATGGACACGACGACGGAGATATCGTCCTCAAAATGTCTTACTATTTTTTATCCAGATTTTGATTTATTGGAACGGATTTTTAGTCCAGGTCACTTCCGGGTCTGCCGTTGACTATGTTGACCGTAAGACATTACCACATTTTTTCCATATTTTTTTAAATAAAAAAATGCAATATATTTTTGTGGCGATTTAGAGAAATATGTATGTTGTATAATAATTTTTGGTATTTTTTGTTTGTTGCAGAATATTTGAGCAGTCCAGACATCTGCCCACCCGTGTCTTCCATTCCATTCAGTACTTCTTTGACGAAGGAGAAAATTCGTTTAGCTAATTACCCGAATAATACACTCATTCTGAAGTTGACTCGAAATCAAGGAAGAAGGCTCAACCCAGAAATCTTAAATTTTCGTTGCAAGTTTCAAGTGACTGCCCCCAAGGGTTCAGCAGTGATGGTTGTCGTTCGTAGTCTTAATTTACGAACTAACGGAGATAGCAGCTGTCTCGATTTTCTCCAGGTTAGTAGTTTTGATAATCTTTTGAAAATTAATTGTTGAATTTTGAATTAAAATTATATATATTTTTACTTGTAGTTCAAACGTGAAGGGACTTTGAAGACGCGTGAAATTTGTGGACTTGTTACTGCGGATGACAAGAATGAAAAACCTGTCGCTCTGATTGGACCACGCTATTTTAATGAATACGCGGGTGCAATGGACGTGACCTTTTCGACTGGAGGTTCTGTGTCAGATAGCAGGGGTCAAACTCCGTTATCATTGGAATTAGTTTTCACAGCCCTCTCTCGTAAGCACAATTTTATGATTTTATAACATTTACATGCAAGGCAGAAGGCAGTCATACCCAATAGAAAACAATATGTCTACGAAAAATACGCAAAACAATTTTATAACCTTTTTTTTCTGTGAATGTGTATTAATTAATTGTATTTAATATTTTTAGAATGTCCAAATGGTCGAAAAGGAGACATTTTAGCCACTGGTCATTGCTCAGATGTTGGTTGCATTCCTGCTTCACTTTTTTGTGACGGCGTTGTCAATTGTGCAGTCGGAGAAGAGTATGGAAGAGACGAAGAAGGCTGTGCTGAGATTACAACGCCGACTAGCAAAGCAATGTCAATTTTTATATTTGGACTCACAGCTGTTGGTACATTATTGGTAGTGGTCGTATGTGTTCTCATTATTTGTTGCTGCCTTCAACGCTTCCGAAAAGTGCCAAGAAATTCTGCGAGTCGGGAGAACTCATCCAGAGAACAAGAGTTTAGTCTGAGTCGGGCGTATAGGTCAGTTCAGTTTTTTTCTAGCCTCATATGTTCGTATTTTCTAATTTATTTAATTTTTCTTATATTTGGTTTCCAGTTCACCACCAAATAGCCCAACAACACAAACCTCCCACTCGATTGATCCAGAGTGGAGATCAGCAACTCCAAATGCACCTAAACTAGAAGATCTTCCTCCATCGTACGGAGACCTTTTTCCAGAACAAAGAATATTTGCAAAAACGTAAATTAATTGTTAAATCTTATCATAGTGTCATCACTCATCGTAACAGCATCTTTTCATCTTTGAAAGTGCCTTAACTTAGTGTTAAGATTTTAATCAATAGACTACTACAATCAAAAAAATTCTCTGGCACTCGTTGGCATAGTCTTCCCTACATCTGATAGCCCGACTAGTGCATAGTGTCACACGATAACGTAAAACCTAGGTTATTTTTTGGACTGACTTTTTTTAAGAATTAATTTTTCATCGTTAAGGAATCCCAGGGACGCGAACGCGAATGCATAAACGAAAGGGACCAATTGTACATTCTCGCTCGGAATTTTTATATTATTGACAACTCATCGTATTCGTAATTATCGTAATGCATGTTTTTATGGGTAGACTAATATTTGTATGTGCAATGTGAACAAAATGACCAAATGTTTAATGACTTTGTTAATTAGGTATTATTTTTCCAATTTCAATATTTTCTATATATCTGTTATTCGCCCAACTGATAAGATCTGAGAATTTAGATTCTGACAAAATAGACAAGCATCTGAATTTAGCGTTATAAAATTGTGAGGTCAGATAATCAGGTGTCTGACCTTTAGAATCAGTTACGTGCACTTCAATTAACTTTTAATTCACAGGCTGACAATAACGTCATATTACGTAACGTAAATCTGAGAATATTTTGAATTTTTCAAGTAATTTCCTGTGGCAGCTTATATTTACTATATAATTTCCATTACAGCTTCCCATTCACATTGTGAATACATATTTTAGCAACTATTGCACTGTTTTCCCGTGATTTAGCATTCAGCCTCAAGTTACATTACATACTTAATGTATTTCATTCCAAGTACAGGGAAAAAAATTCCTGCTTTTACTTTCAGTCAAACTTCCTGTCCTCGCCTCAAGGTTGTTAAAGTTCTCGTCCCCCCTTTGCCCTTTTTGTACGGATGTTAATCCAAAACCGGACAAAGTGAACTGAACCGAAACTGAATGTAATGTAATGTTGTGTCTTTTGCCCCTTACAAGGTAACCTTTTCGTAAGTGACCAAAATTCACTGTAATTCATATATAACTCTGACTGAATTATCACCACAATCACTTAAATTGTCTTCCCTGACTGTATCTCTATCTAATCTCGACTAATTAACAAAAAATATGCATAATTAAAATTCGTATTAGTTAGTACATTTCGCATAGGTTAGGTTACAAAATAATTTTATTTAGATATAATTTCCTACCCGTTCGTTAAGAAATTGCGGGAGGAGGAGTCAGAGTGCATAATAATGATCCGTAGTGTAACGAAAATGATTGCCTAGGATGAGACAAATAATAATTTCTCTCTGAATATGTATTTCATAGTTTCGACTCTATAGGTTTCATATAGGGATTGTAAATAAAAATAAAAATCAATTATATGTAGATAAAATATTATGTTACTTGTATATAATATTATTGTGTGGTTTGAGAACTGAATGTAACTCATACATACGGCCTAAATGTTTTCAAATGTTTTAGGATTTCAAGCCTAAAACTTTATATAACTTTAACTATAATTAAATGTTATAATTCTTTGAGTCTCAGAGAAAGATTTTTTTTAGTCACGTGTAGAGAGTACAGACATCTAACCTAAAAACCACTGGTAGTAGTTCCAAAATTATAATGAAAGATCTGTGTGCAGTACGTGTGCAGCTTAGCTGGCCAGTAAAATCCAATATCGTATCGTATGTTGTTTTACTTTCTAGCAAAATAAGAATATCAATTCAAATTGTATGCGTAGTAGTTTGTGAAGGTGTTACCTATTAGAGTGCATGTTGTTGGAGTCTCTGGACTCATGTACATAATTGTAGTTATTTTTAGTACAAAATTATTCGTTACAAATAAACTTAATGTTTGTTGACTTTATAAAATCTGGGTTTTTATTACAAAAACTGAAGCAAATACGGAATTTGGTTGAACGAAATGAAAGGACTACGATTTTGTGGACATTCTGGGGTCATTGTCAATATTATGACTTCGGTAACTTTTATTGTCTAGAAATCTGCATGATAAGAACTTGGAACGCAAAAGCCATACGAAAATTAAAGCCAAACCTATTCAGAATCAACTTAATGAATACGAAGTGTTAAGTGTACGTATGAATGAATCAACTAGAGCCATTATTGCCAAAATTCTTTGTTTGATTTTCATGAAGTAGAATTTATGTCTATATAGCGGATTAACTAATAATAATAATAATAATAGTAGAACAAGGATGAGAATGACGGATGGGGTGAATCCTTAGAATTTTAAACTCGTGAGAAGCAAAACAAGTTTTCTTAATGTTCTCATCCTCTTCATTTCACTCTCAACAATTGAATTAAAGTGATCTGTCTGTAGTATGTGGATATAGTCTGAAATATGAAATGCAATGTACAGGGTGGTTCATACAGTGGAATCTCTATATATCAACCTCCCCTATATCGTACACCTCTCTATACCTACCAAAATGTCAGGAACACAAGAACTCCCTTGCATACACATCTTTGTTATTCCACTTTC
>JAQGCB010003239.1:0-10089 GCA_034698835.1 Protaphorura tricampata | reverse complement strand
GAATTATGTTAAATATAAAATGAACATAAACTACGTTACTCAGGACTGAACATAGTTTAAAAAACACAATCTGTTCTTCATTATTTGTTGGGAATTATTGGAGTGTAAATTCCTAATAACCTAGAAACTGCGGAGATAAAGTCCTTTACCGAAAACTTTCGACTGCAGTGCAGTGTAGGAAGAAATATCTTGTTGCTTCATTCTGCACGGACTTAAAATTCTCACGCAAAGGGCTTTCCGGTTTTAATTTCAAGAAACATTCTGAAATAATGTACCACTAGTATGTGCCCAGAATTTTTGCGTGTATGATAATATAATAATAATTTGAGAGTTACGTTAGGGTAATCATGGAGAAACAGTTTACCTTAAACAGTTGAGGTTTTTACATTGAGTTCCCGAAATGCGGCACACCCATCGTGTACTGTTAGAAAATTCATGTTTTTCCACTTTAAGACCTTTACACTGGTGTGTGACGTAGACGTTTATTTTAAACTGTTCCATCTCAGTCCGCAAGGTAATTTCTTTCACTTAGGCCTCGAATATCACTGTCTCTCCATGCCTTCCCTGTCTAAATTGGACTTAATTTGGGCCGAGTTTTGGCGGCCCTCCAAACATGTAGACTTGTCATGCTAAAGTGCCTTATTAAATTAAATTGAAAACCAATAATAATTTTGAGCGGATCCTTTAATATGTACAACTCCCTTGTGCCTTCTCGTACACTTTCCTTCCGTTTGACCTATAACTGTGTAAGAAGAATTAATATAGTGGCCTGCACAATTTAGGTATACTCAACTTACTTTGACAAAATTGGAATTGACATTAAATTCAAATTAAGATTAATGGTTGGAACTCCATCTGCGGGTTTCGCCTATGCAAAAGTTTTCATTAATTTTAACTTCGTAGAGTTTCTAATTTGTGGATTGAAGTCCCGATTAAAGTAAGCCGGTTTTGAGACTGAGCGAATTTAGAAGCTTGACAACATGTATAACCATGTAGGCTGATAAACTCCTAGTGATTTCGAACTCAATTAGTATTCCCTAATTTGTTTCCATTTGGGATTAAGGAAGATTACTAGATTGGAAACTAACCACCGAGAATTTGGTAGCGTTCATTTTCAAATAGATTTGGTGGTGGGTTGTGAAACTTAACTACAATTTTTGTTCGAGTTTATTAGTTGTTGGTGACTCCTTTTAATTTATATAGTCAAACCCAGTCAGAGAAATTGTAGGAATTTAGAATCAGAAAAATTCTCTTGAAAGTACACTCTCTGTATTTTTTCCTCCATGGTCCATGATATTGCTGTGTAATCCCCTTGAGTGGCAACTGCAGTAGATCACGTTTAATGAGTAGCACTAAGCATAGACCCTTATTTGTCTAGAAGCCTAGCCGTAGGCGAAAAGCTTAAATTTAATAATATACACAATGAGGCAGAGCATCTTGTTCTGAACTTGGTGTGCTCGTCATCCATTGAATTCTGAGAATCAATTCAGACCCCTTCCTACGTACTTGAGTTCTAAAACCGGAGAAAGTCTGTTGGATTAAAACTTTAGACATACATTGGAAACTACGGAAGCTTACCTGCGTCTTTAGCCATCGTTTCTTTTCTAAAAAAATAATTGGGCCATTGATTACAAGGAAAACTACATTTGAGACTTTAGACTTCGGCTCACTTTTCTTCATTCATGTGCCCATAATTTATAGAGGAAATAAAAGAAGGGGAAAATTCTATAGAGATGACAGAACGACTTTTCTCATTGTAGAAAGATCAAAAGAGGATACTCATTCAATTTAAGGAGCTCATATGCTGTGCTGCCTTGAGAGGCGAGCACCATATAGAACGAACGATAAAGGTGGAAAATAAGTGAGTGAACAGGCACCGCACCAGCAAGGAACATTCTGAAATTTCATACTACAGAATGAGAATACATTCGCACACACAATGACGACGTACTCGGTCAGGATTTCAGGTTTTTTACAATCGTAGGGTTTATAGGAGATAAGCTCTGCCAATCCTACGCACTACGCACTCTACTGTAATATCCGAATGGGAATGGGTAGAAACTGAAAATATGAGGAGAAGGTAACATTTATGATTTATTTGAGAGAAGCAATGTGTAGTATGCAGTGCCTTGTAAACTTTTTGACAACTAACACTTGAACAATGCAACAATGCAATGCAAATTTAATTATACTCAAAATAAATAACATTTCATAGAGCTGACACAATAAAACTCAGGCAATTTACCCACCAGATTAAGGTTCCCAAATTTTGTTAAACCTACACCTACAAGTCAGAATCGACGAGACATTCTTGTTACATATATGAAGAAATCGAACAGAATGTTTGGAGAGGTCAAAATTATTCTTTCGGCTATATCTACAATGCTATGCGTTTGACGAAACAAAAGTTAACATCATAGGGCATCACATTCACTATAATTGACATTTGAAATCCCTAGACAATTCATCAAATAAAGACTGCCAGCTCAACCTGACATTTCTGATTGAAAACCTGAGGCAGAGAGTTGGTTACCAATCAAAAGTTGAATTCACATCTTAATGAGTTCGCGCTGGGTGACTAGAGTTCATTATTCAGTTAGAAAACGCGGCGGCAGACTTGGGAAAATATTTAATTCTAGGTTTTCGCTCCACTCAGCCATAAAATACACTAGACAGACATGAGATCGAGATCGTATTACACGCGATTTCTCTTCTTTGGTTCACAAGAAAGTCCCTATGAAATCGAATCCGTACAAGTAGTAGTAGGAGAGAAGGAGGAAGAAGTAAAAAAAATGTTAGCTCGAGGATAAGGTAATCCGGTCATTTTTCTACCCCAAGAGATCTCTTACAAGGATTCTCATACCATACAAACCTTAGATGTAGTTGATTTCTTCTTACTCTCTCCATCCATCACCTGCCCTCCAAGTTCATTCCTCAGTCACATTATTGCTTTCTCTCTTTCTTGAGAGAAATAGAAATACTTTGGACGTTCATGATGTGTATGTCGAGGTACAATACTGCGGTTTTGTTCTCTATTCTATTCGGGTTGATACCAACTATCAGCTAATTGTAAGTACCTCCTAATTAATACACCTTTTCCCTACATAGAAACTGACTTTGAGCACATCCTGCCTTTTACACCAGCATATATATTTTTACCCCAATTTAAGGAAACAAGTTTTATCTATAAAAAATTGTGCAAATGCTTGTGCAAATAAAAACAGAAATGAGATAATTTCTTCTGTTAGAATTCAGTAAACATCTTTTGACAACTAAAATTACTGACACTATTTGGAAAAGTATAAGCACAAAATGAAATGAATGGAGAGAAGACGTAGATAATTTTACGGTTTCAATTCATTTGGAAACTGGATGAATCTACATGCTGGATTTCTGTCAAGAAATTCAAATGAACTGTAAAATACAATATTAAAATCGGAGCTAGAGCCCCGAGTTCTTGGTTAATAGGTCATAAATTTGACACCATAATGTTATTGTCGGAACACTTTTTGGCGTGCGGAGTTCATGTCCGGACAGTTGTTGAGCAAGTCTCACGATTTTCTAATTTTACTTTCTCCGTGCAAAGAGGATGCAAAGAAGAAGAGAAAGCACTTCCAAACTATATAACTATGAAAAGAATGCAATGATGAAATCAGAGTATCGCTAGCACCTATTGTGCTCTCGAACAAGCCCACCTTTGGCCTCAAGTGTGCATGCCAGGTCGAACCAGTCAAGAATTCATTGCCGCTGCATACACATTACTCTTCAGCTTCTATAATTTTGAATAAAATGTTGCGATGCTTTACATCATGCTTCATTTCAATTCCTCCTTGATTTCACGAATGTGTAGTTAAATTCATTGTCACTCAACCAGTAGTCTTTCCGGTATTGAATATAGCAACTTCAGGAAATTCAGGAGAGCCTAGCCTGAACATCTGCGTGAATTTCATTTCCCACCCACAGATGCTAATTTTATCTAACAAAGAAAACTTCTCATCATGCACTACGATGCAGACACGACATGTTATAAAGAATTACTGAATTCCTGGAATCGTTGAAGATTTCTTGTCGTTAGTTTTTTGCACACTCCTATTCCTCTTACAATTGCTATCCTGAGATTAACCCTGAAATATCACGAGCAAATATTTAAAAATTATTTAAGAAGTTTGACATGCCCGTTCTCTGTTATTCATGCATTATTTTTAGCTCAGCACAAATAGTTTTAATATTTTTATATATAAAACCGTTCCATAGGATTTGGTGACTCTAGACAACTTTTCTTTATATCATTAAAGTGCTACCTCAAAATCTAAGACGAATGCATCTCTCCTTTGATATTTGGAATAAATTCTTGTTTGAATAGTATTTGGATTGGAAGAGATAGTGTCCACACTATACGGGGCTCCTTTTAGTGTCAAATAAGTTTTTGCCTGTAGGTAGTTATAGGAGGTACTCATGGAATAGTAAAGGCTTTACTCCTGCCAAATACGAATTTTATTGTAGAATCCAAACTACTGTGCTTTATTTAAGGTTTCCCTGATAAGAAATCGTATTGATCTGGAATCCTCCCTTTACTTGGAAGAAACTTTCTCCACATCTGCTTACTTTCCAACAAAATATACGAGAACTATTCTCAAACCTTCTTTCGGAAAGAAAGTTGGAATATTTGATATTGATGGTGGTACTTGTGGATGAAACCATAAAAACATTTTAGTTTGTAAATACCAATTCTGTTTTGAATTCAATCACAGCTTATACTATATAATATAATCATATATTTTGCTTTCATTACAGGCTGTCGCAGAAGTGAACAACCATGTGGCTCAATTCCGTGATCTACTCATTCATATAGGACAATCAAGAGATGGGCCTGAAATGCGTGAGAAAATTCGAAGAATGAGAAGATTGTGCATTGAGTCCAGCCGCCACGCTGTCCATCTTCTTCTCCAACAAGTTCGCAAGTAAATAGCAAAATAAATTTTTCTAGAAATTCGTATCAACAAAACACGCATACCTCCACACACACAAACACACACACACACACGAGAGATACGAGGATACGATACACCATGCATAATATCTCACTTTCAGACTCGATTTCTATTTCGCTTTGGCACTTTACCCTCTACTCCTTTCTCCCCAAGTCCCAATGCCAATAGGAGTCGAATCGACAAACACATCTTGAGTTTCAGTGGTTATTTATCTCTTCGCCTCTCGTCCCAATTCCAATTCCAATCCGAAAACCCAACACTAACCCTTTTATCACTTGAGTCGGTCACCTTTCACTCGTTTTCACTCAACCCCGACGTACGATATTATTTTCACACTGACAAGGGAGACTGTTCAAGTGTAAAATTCGCCGATTGAACCTGAAAAATTGAAGATGAATTAAAAGGGGTTGTTAAGTTTTCATATTCATTCGAGTCGGACTGAAAAGACACTGTAAACATGAGAGGACATAACATGATCCATAGTGCAGTGTAAATCCAATAACATCATAACGGTATCCAGGTGTGTCTGAGCTCAATCAGTTGCGTACTATCCCTTCTGAGCAAGATCGAGATTCGAGATCAAATTCTAATGAGGGTCGCGTGCAACTAACCTTTCCCAGATTTCTATCCACGCTCTTCTACAATTTAATCCTTTCATTAGTCGGATTCAGTGTTTTCCAATAACGTGCGCAACACACGCCTAATAATAAGAATGAAAACCAGTCATCCATATAACCGTAATAATGTATTCTTAATGCAATGTAACACAAAACCTGTAGTATCTTTTGAAAATAGGGGAAATTAATTAGCAAATAATATTGATGTCACTCCTTCCTGAGTGGAAATAGACAAGCCAGGTAAATATATGGAAACAAATATTATGAGAGGAAACAATGGAAAGAGAGTGAAAGTAGCCGTGGGGGAGAAAGTTCATCGAGGAGTGTTTGAGTTCCATTGTCATTATCGGACGTGAATCGGGTTACAAGTCTTCTGTCGTTATTCCTATTTTGAGAGTAGATTTGATGAATAATAGGGCTAGAGATCACATTAAAATTCAACATCCCATCATTCGGGACATGTCATGCATTAAAAATTAGGAGGACTGTAAAATTACGTGTACAATTATAGCCGAAACTACATTTCTGAAGTGATTGATTCCCCCAAATAATGCTTCAATTGCTTGATTACCTATATTATTTAGAATTTATTTGGTAAATTCGGATTTGTTTCGCTTGACCGCTGTTAAATGTTTTTCAATCGCTATAATATGAGTGCACTAATATTAAAATTCAGAACACACTCAACACTCAACGGAAAGCCCATACAGGGTTGGTCAAAAGCAGACGTCCTGTCTTCAGGCAACCGCATATACACAAGACGGCTACTTTTGCCCCACCCTGTATATTTTCACACTACTTACTGCATGAATAAAAGTACATTCCCAAGAAACTGGTACGGTTACGAGAACGCCGAACGGTCAAGCCATGTCGGTTTTCCTTATTAATACATTTGTGAATGATCCTGAATTGCAATTAAAATGAAGGACGGCATTCAAAGTCTCTGTAGCTCTGCCTGGTCGAATAGACTCGGCGAAATTACTTTGCAAGCAGTGTCATGGAATTCTTGACGACTAAAGGAATATTAATGGAATTGCGGGTGGGTATGATGATTTCTAGTCAGAATTCTTAAGTTAGAACCAGACGTCGGATCTTGAAATAGCGCACTTAATAGGAAAATGATATCACACCGGCACCATACACTCTCCATTCTACGTTCACACATGTTCATGATGAAAGGAAACCTTTAAGATCTTGGAGAAACCATCACAAGTTTATGTTTCTAGGAGGGTGACATTAATGGGTTAACTTTACGCGAAACGGAAATAGCTATGCAGTAGTGCAGTACTCTGAGGACGTTTCCAGCCTCGCAGACTTCTTATTTCACATCACATCATATTTTATTCTCCAGTTGAACATTTTAGAAGGTCACACACCCATAGTTCCACTACTAAAATACTGTGTATGTATAAGATAATGTGTGCAAGTAGGCAATAGGTATGCCGGTCATGGTCGGTACGCATTCCTTTCCATCCGGGTTTAGAGTGCCAGTGTCAGTAGAGCCGGCCGGGTCGGTCGGGACCGAAAAAGAGAGACTGTATGATTAAATATTAATAATTTGTTCTGCAATTCATTAAGAATAGTCAGCAGAGCATACAGCACGCCCCAGACTACTTTATGAGCCATGACGCGGTGTATACTTCCTTTTCTTTTATTCAAAATTCTCTGTCACCAAAAAGTCTACACTTTACAGTGTACATAACATATTAAGTGAGAATCTAGAACAGAACAGTCCTTGGAACATATGTATCGTTCGTAGTTCGTGTATCGTATCTATAAGGTAACGTAGAAGAATATCTCTGTATAAATAGTGAATGTTGGAAGGCAGAACTCGCGAACTCTAAAAAGAGCGAAACATTTCATAATCACAATGTGGAGTTAGACTATAGGAGAGGGAGCACCAAGTAGGCGTGAACACACCAGCTGCAGATCTGAATAATTTACTCTGATACAGAGGGTCGGGTGTTTCGCAATTTCAACCTTAACAATATTATATACACACAAGTGGGCAAACTGTCGAGACAACTACAGACTAGACAATATAAACATTATATACAAACCTGGTAGTTTTGAAAGAACTATTCCACTTGAATTTGAATTTAGAAATGGGTTTAAATGTGAAATGCGCGTATTAAAAATTTAGTAGCTCTGGAAGGACGGTAATTACAATAACAAACTTTGTGTGCAATGGAAATAGACATTGATTCGTTTTCTTCAGTCCGTTTACTTACCATGTATGAATAATATATAAAGCTAGCAAACGAGTTAACTTTTTTCACTACTTAAATGACTAGAGCTCTCTCATAAAAATCCCAGTAGGCTGTTAAATGGAAGCCCATATTAGTAAAAACTACAATATATTCAAAAAAAGCAAAGAAAGTGTACATTCCTTCTTCACAATAAGTAACATGGCGAGCATAGGCTAAAGCTGATAAAATAGCAAAAGTCACATTCACTAAAAATAATTTCCACTTGACTTGTAGACTTTTAATCTCTCTAGAATATTTTGGGGGAATGTTCCTGTATTTTGAAAGTAGAATACAATAGATGAGCATGTAAAACTCGGAACACAGTATGAAGGATATAAAACACCACATATGCACAGAAAAATTAGATTTGGAAGACACAAATGTGAGTCCAATCAGTCCAAAGTTTTCAATTACTCCAAGGATAAAGACGGCTTTAGCCCAAGGTTTGTATTTTTTATAAATGACAGTTTCCAAGAACCGGTATGTCATCTTGACGAAAAGAAATCTCGGAGCTGCATGTAGTGCTATTGCTATGGCCCAAACACATCGTGCAAATGCAAAATCTCCAACTGTTGAGGAAAATGATGGAAGGCTGTTCTTAACTGTTCTGCTTTGACAATTTGTATTAGTAGCTCGATCAAAATCCACATTCAGAACGTAGAATATATTGAAGATAAATGTGAAGAATGGTAAAGCAACGGTGACTCTGATTAAGTCACGAAATGGAATTCGCACCAACACAAAATTTTCATTTCCCGAACGGTTGGACATTTCTGTGTCAGACAATCGGCGATAATTATGGGATTTTCGACTCATTTGGTCAGAAGACTCAGTTGACTCTGCAAGAAAAGAAAACAAACAATTATTAAGCTTTAAACTAAATGACTTCAACTTGAATTAGACTAGGATTTAATTTATGGTAAAAGCCGACGCGTTTAACGTCATTAAAGCTACAGTACACTTTGTCTGGCAGAGGGATATTACCCGCACTATAGAGAATCGGCGGCAAGGGCTCCCTGCACCTCTTTGCTATGCTACGGGTACGACCTAAGACGGGCTTACACAGTCACATAATTATTTAACAAAATTAAATACAAATAATAATTAACTAAATTAGCCCTAACCGTCGAATGCTCGAAGTCAAAAATAATAAAATGTGTTAAAATTATATAAATGTTTGTATAAAAAAACTGCACCTTTTAATTCCGCCAGTATAACTGAATAATTTCATTAATTTTGTAGTGTAACAAGAAAAATGTAATCCAGGTAGGATTCCAGAATCGAATCCAGACCACGAACGAACAGCCACTAAAGTATATTATAAATTATAACTAAACCTGAAAGTATCACAGCTTAAAATTTTTTGCCCAGATCAAAATTTCGTTGTTCCTAGTTGCTTTAATTTGGCATTGGTTGGACAACTGGAATTATGGACTAAAAATAAAAAGCGACTTAATTAATTCATTTAACAACTGTGAATTAATTGGAGAATGTGAAAGGGACCTGCTTTCCCTCAAGACTTCATTTCTCTATTCAGATTTTCCGCGCTCTATTCTGGGACTAACAAAATGAGTGTTAACGTCAATCGTCAAAAGTTAATGTCAATTATATTATGATGTGAACTCCAAGCCCGAAGCCCCCCTTTTCTCTCTACGATTTTTATATAAAAACAACACATTTGGCAAGCACATATGAATTTAATTCAATCTGCTAACCCTTCACGCAGCAATCTGAAGATTCGAGGGACTTAACCTAACTTATAATTGCATGAATTAACCTAACTAGCTAAACTTCAATTAAATTATGCGACCAAAAGTTCCAAATGTAAAAAAACCTTTTAGGTTAGGAAATCGCATACACGCATCAATTCGGTGCATCTCTGGACTCTCGACACTTCCACTTCGGCTGTACGACTTTTACGTGAACTCCCTTCACGCCTCATCGACTTAAAAATTCTCAGTTGACAGGGGTTTAATCTTTGGAAGTTTGACCCCCCGTTATGTCCACTGTCCACTGAACGGTCAGATTGTACTTTCGGACCTGCCCTAACTTACCTATGTGGTGCCTATGAAATGTAAAAAACACATAGCCGAGCGGTGACAATCGGAGGGTCAAACAGGTAAGCAGGTGCTGTTGACTCAGCTGACTCATTTTTCCAAATCACGATTACAAAATATCGCGTGTCAATTTGTGACACCTACTGATGAATCAATTGAGACTTGTTCTTATTGT
>JAQGCB010003238.1:0-10093 GCA_034698835.1 Protaphorura tricampata | reverse complement strand
AATTAATAGCATCGTGGATGTTCCGAATGCTTGTTGTACAATTGGAGTTCCAACGGAAATATTTAATTTTGATGTTTTGCCGAAAGAAGGGGGTCACAAGTCAATTCCAAGGGGTCAGGTTGCTACTGTTCATAAATAATAAACTCTGTTTGGTGTTTGTAAACGAAATGTTCGAATAAACCAAGAATTAGAATCACTTGAATTTTGTCAGACTTTTTGTTCATTTTCTGTTAGAATGAAAGGGTAGAAATTGGGTACTCGGTTTTGTAACCAGGTTTCCACCGATAGTAAACGGAATGACTGCAAACAATCGAATGAGCTTGACATTTTAAGGACAGTAATAAATTCTGATCCTTACATATTTCAAAGACATCTTTTGATGAACCATTTTATTGAATCAAATGAAAAAAAAAAGAAATTGTTCCGGTCGAATATTTGAAGAATAATTTTGAATAGACTCTATTTCAGTAATATTTGTGTCCGTTTAGAAATCACGGGTTTGTAAAAAACTGAAGTACATTTTAAGAAGGAGTGCAGGAACAAATGGCTGGATTAGACGTTGAGCAAGCCGCTATGTTACGGCACGGTTGTCCAAAGTTACTCGCCTACTCGATTGATTCCTGTGATTTTATTTTAAACCGGAGGGTTTTCCCTCTTTATATACAGATCCGAATATTACGATTTATCAATTTAGTTTATGAGTGATGAAAAATATAAACACCATAGAATAAGGAACATAGACGCAATATTTAATGACAAAAGCATTTATGTATATATTTTTATAGACAACTGCATCGGTTAAATCAGTTGTGTAGAATTTGGGTCATGGCTCTTGCGAAAGCGTTGAACCACAAATTCAGTCATCTGTTCTAATCTTAGCGCAGGTGATTTCACGTATGTATTCAATTTCTGATATTGTATTATGTTACAAAATGGAAGTAGTAGCATTTATGAAAATGTCATACGCAATAAATTGTTGGAATCAATTATTACTTAAATTGGTCAAGAAAATTCAAATACTAACTTAACTTTAGTGTACTGAAATCCCAAATTCAAATAATATTAGATTGGACGACATTGCAATCGAGTAGGTGCACTGTTACGAAACGGCACGGATATTTAACCGAACCGAGTACCACTATATACTGCATACGGGAATGGAAAGAATTGGCTCAAACTTTGCACACATATAGATCCCAAACAACAGTGCCTCTCAATAATAGTAAATGACAACGCCCATCATCTCAATTTAATACTCCGAGGAAACATTTAATGAATAAATCCGAAAAATTAAAATGTAGTGTGTATACATTGTATATATGTATATTGATTGATTATTAATAAGAATTGAAATTTCAATAGTTCAGAAGTATAAGTGTCCGTTTCAACTGTCGAATATGTGATGGCTGCAGTTGATTTTACACAAACCCAGCAGGAGTGCATCTGCAATTGGCTGGATTCGATGATGAGCAAATCGCTAGTTGGCAGGGTGGTTGAAAGTATGTTGCGCACGCGTCCTTACATGATACGAATTTGTCTCCAGCTTTCGCTAAATTCAGAGTAGACATTAAAATTACTAATTAATAATTTAAATTGAATCAAAGATACAAATCAATTCATCCATACTTGGACATTTGGTACAACTGTCCGCAGTGTCAGTCCCCATTTGGCACGGAAGTATTTTAGACTGACATGGCTCTTTCGGATTTGCGGTTGTGGTTGTGGTGGGAGGAGCCATTGTTGGTTTCTGGTAAATTCCGAGGACTTGAGAAAAAACGATAAACGTCAGAACCAGTTTCAGGAATCCCTTCATGACAAAATCTTGGATATTTGGTAATTCGAAAGTTGAGTTCTGTGAGAACGTTACTGTGATTTTCTTTTGAATTGAATTTAAAATAACAAATTTTGTCTCTTTATAGATTAGAATTTTATGAACAATTCAGTTTATGAGAGTGATAAAACAAATGGAAGTAACATATAATGAAAAACCAGATGCAATCCCTTGCGTTACTGAATTTTGCAAACTTTAACTATTTTTATGGACAACTGAAATCAATTCTGTAGAATTTGGGCCATATGGCTCTTGTGAAGTAAGCTGCAAATCATTTACCAATATTTTTTATGCCGAACCTAGTGCAGTGCAGATGATTGCACGAATATTGCATACAATTATAATGGGGCAATAATAAAAATTGTATTACGTTTACGACATGTCAATTAAAGATCTAATAGTCAAAGGATTTAGTAAAATATATATAATTTAATATAATTCGGGTCATGGTAATTCATGTCCCGTTCTGAAATTAATAAATTATTCTCAAATCTAACTATAGAATGTATTATATACGAACACGAACAGAGGGTCAAAAGGTCAAGCAATCGGACTTTTCTTCCAAAGATTTCGAGCTCTATTATGACACAAATATTTTTCCTAAGAAAAATCATTGCATCAACCAGTACCAGAATTGTGTCGTTCAAATTATGATGGACAGAGTGTCCCAAAAGTAACATAGCTTTTTACGTGCTGTAGCAGCATGAAAAACCCGGTTACCGTTTGGTCATACCACCCTGCATAATATTTGTGACTCCCAGTAACTATTGAAATTCGTTTTAATCAATTTTTGCCTACATCGTATGTTTTATACTCAAACTCTATTCTTCCATTCCATGACTTCCAAGAGATTCGTGAGTCATGTAGTGTATGGTTCATCTAAAAAAATTATAGTTCGTGACCCAAACTTTTGAAACAAATACGTGGTATAAATAATCGGGTTTTGTTTTGCTTCTCCGATAAAGTTTCTTGCACGAATAACATAAAATAACATTTATTCCATGTCTCAAGGAATGTTTCTCTCATGTAAAACTCAAAACCTAGACGGATACATTATTAAAGAATGTCATATTTTTATTTCGGATGCTTGCATTAAAATGTCGGACATTCACGAATAGTGCTTACCTTGTGAGTGCTGATTTTGCTGTTTCGTTCTAATCTTTATTCGTCAAGCAAACCGAAAATATTTCTCAAAACAGTGCGTAGGTTTAGACAGAAAGTCAGAGGCCTTGTGGTCCGTGACCACAAAACAAGGTCACAAAAATTCTGTAGTGGTGACCTCAAGTTTATCGAAACTTTTTAAATAATATAACTAGATACACGCGTGTACGCGTGGCATATTTCCTTCTTTTAAAGGAAAAAGTCTGAGTGTTTCAGTTTTGAGGTTTCCTGAAACCTTGACTGGAAATCAGGATCGAAACTGGAATGAAAAGTAATCTGTAGTACTTACTTTACTTTACATCTCAAAGCACCAACTGCATTACGTGTCCAAACATTTGAGACAGATTACAAAATATTATTCTAATCATTAACCGACTTACTACTAAAAAATTATGAATTTTTGCAATCTTCTTCTCACATTGGCTACTGGGGCTATGCTTTTGGGTAAGAGTGCAATTTTTTGTACAATACATTTAAAAATGTCGATTTTTGGGATAATTATGTGTTTTTACATATACGTATGATTCAGGTACATCGGCAGGACTCAAATGCTGGATTTGTAGTTCAGCACTAGATCCAAAATGCGGTGATGATAAATTCAATGGAGAAACTACACCAACTATCCAGAAGCAAGATTGTTCCCAAGTCCCAAGCCCATCGTCAACTTTTGCAGGAGCGGTAACCAGGACAGTTCCTGCTACAGCATGCATGAAAATTAAATTGGACAGTGAGTGCTACAATTTTGGTCGAAGATTATTGCTACAACAGATAGTACATAATTTTTTAAATTTCTGATTTTTCTAAAAATCTTATTTCAGTCCAAGGTTTGTCCATACTAACTCGAACTTGTGCGTCACCTGGTGACTATGGAGTTCAAGACGCAAGGCACGAAGGATGCACAACTCTGCGCACGGGAACCGGAGAGGCTTACACATGTCTATGCACGTAAATGATTTTTGAGCATTTTTTTCACAAATAATTTTCACATGATAATTTTTTATTAACATGTATTTGTTTGTTTTTATTGAAGGGGTGATTATTGCAATGGCGCTGTGACACAGACGCTGGCCACCATTCTTGTGGTTATTCCATTAATCAAAATCTTCCTAAATTCAATCTAGTATTCGTATATTAATTTCTCTTGAATATTTTAAATGTACATTAACTTGAAGTTTTCATCTTCGTTCAAATTTTATTATTTGGTATGATGTTGCATAAAATATCTTGAACTATTTGAAATTGTTACCAAGAAATAAATATAGCGTACTAACGCATTGTAAAGTCCTAACACTTTGTAACATGTGAACTGTGAACAGAATTCCAGTGACTCCCAAAATAAATTGCTCTTGTTAATTCACATTTACATTAGAGTGTTTTTTTTGCACAGATAGCACGATCCTATTTTCCAGCTAATGGGCTATTTTGTACCCCCTGTGAAGGACAATATGAATCCCGCAGACAAAATGCGATTGACCCACAGCTCGGATAGCCGGGAAAACAATATCCGTATTTTCCTTCCGGTTCCGCAGTGCAGTGCAGCAACATATGCTATGCTGTCCTGACTGTCCATTGTACAGCATAATTAAGTGTCAGATGACACAAATTATCGAGGTCTAATTTTTGTGGTTTCCATAAGGAAACTGTTCTCTTCTTGGAGAGCAAAAGAGTAACTCAGATGAATAGGCTAAATTAATTTCACTACTACGTAATAGACACGTAATAGAAGTAGTATACGAAGAAGTAAGGTATAAAAATCGAAAAGAAGCGGCAAGGACAAAAAGCTTTATATACCATTTTTTCTAGAACAAATTTAATAAATGGTGTATCGTTGATATCTTTACATAATTGAATCAATCTTACAGTTTAACCTCAATAATAAATTCTAATGCGTGTACATTCCAGAACAAAGTTTTGAATGGACCAATTCTTGATTAAATTATAAAAAATTAAATTCTGACTGAAGAATATATAAGAATTTGAATGGGAACTATTAAGTATGTTCAGTAGTGTAGGAAGTTAGCCGTTAGAATTCTTGAGTCCGTGAAACATTATTTAGTTGATTTTAGGTAATAATCTTGCATGTGCATATGGTTGGATTTGACGCTGAGCAAGTCGCGGAAAATGCACAACGGCCTATGTCAATGTATGTTGCACATGCGTCGTTACGATTTAAGA
Organism: Protaphorura tricampata; assembly: GCA_034698835.1. Lineage (NCBI taxonomy): Eukaryota > Metazoa > Arthropoda > Collembola > Poduromorpha > Onychiuridae > Protaphorura > Protaphorura tricampata. The sequence goes on along the minus strand of JAQGCB010003238.1, from coordinate 4,926 downwards.
CTTGGTCTCCAGATTTTGCTAAAATATAGACATTTATTAGTAATTGATAATTTAAATTGAATAAAAAATAAACGAGTGATTCCGTACTTGGACATTTGTTACAGCTGTCGACAGCGTTTGTCCCCATTTGGCACGAAATGGTCCTACTCTGCAATTTGCATGGTACTTGTGTAGTAGTGGTTGTGGTGGTCGCCATTGTTGGTTTTTGGTAAAATCCCAAGACTTGAGAAAAAACGGTACAAGTCAGAACCAGGTACAGGAATCCCTTCATGACTAAATCTTAGATATTTGGAAACACAAAAGACGAGTTCTGTGAGAACGTCCCTGTGATTTTTTTGTAATTTAAAATAACAAATTTTGTCTCTTTATATACGGATTCGAATTACAAACTATTCAATTTATGAGTGATAAAAATATGGAAATAGCATAGAATGAAAATAACCAGATGCATTGTATCTGTACAATGTCTTGCGTTACTGAATTTTGCAAACTTTAATTATTTTTATGGACAACTGTATTGGTAAATCCATTCTATAGAATTTAGGTCATGACTCTTATGAAGTAAACTGCCAAATCAAAAAAAAATAGACCAATATTTTTTTGTTGCGACATAGCGCAGATGATTTCATGAATCTATACAATGAATTGGTAACGGTTGGAATAATAAAAATTGTATTGCGTTACGACATGTCAAATAATAATTTAATATGTAAATTATTTAGCTAAAATTGTGCAATTGAATTTTTGTCATGGTACTTCATATCCCGTTGTGAAATTAATCAATTATTCTCAAATCTAGCTACAGAATTTATTATATATAGAACAGAGGGTCAAAAGGTCAAGCAATCGCACTTTTCCAAAGAATCCGGTGAGTGTTACAATTTTATTTTTGCTGTTTTAGCCAGTTTTTTTAAACGATCGACTTTTTTTTAAATATTTCAGTCCAAGGTGTTTCCATAATGACTCGAACTTGTGCGTCACCTGGTGACTTTGGAGTTCAAGACGCAAGGTCTGAAGGATGTACAACTTTGCGCACGGGAGCAGGAGAGGCTTACACTTGTCTATGCACGTAAGTGATTTTTCAATCATTTTTTTCAAAAACGATTTTCAAATAGCGAGACTTGATGATTTTTTTTATCAACATGTATTTCTTTGTATTTTTTTTATTAAAGGGGTGATTATTGCAATGGCGCTGTTACGCAGACGCTGGCCACCATTCTTGCGGTTATTCCATTCATAAAAATCTTCCTAAATTCAATCTAGTATTACGAGGAGAATAAATTAATTATTCTTGAATATTTTAAAATATTTACATGTATTTTGGATTTTCGTTCAATTCTTATTTGATTTGATATGTTGTACAGAATATATCTCTTGAATATTTGAAAATTTTAGCAAGAAAAACATAGCATATTTTCTATACAAAGCACTAACGCATTGTAAAGTCGGAAATCTAGTAATACTCAAAATAAAATACTTTTATTACTTAATTCACATTCACATTCATTCATTCATTACAGCATGTTCTTTGTACACAAAATACAGTCATATTTTCTAGGTAATTGGCGGCTATTTTGTGGCCATATGAAGGACAAATTATAAATACCACAGACGCAACACGATTTGACCCACAGCTCGGATCCCTCCGTTCCAAAGTCCATTGCATTGCATGGAAATATGCTGACTCTGCATTGTACGTACAGCATAAGTGTCAAAAAAAGCACACAAAAATTCTCGAGGTTCAATTTTGTGGTTTCCTCAAGGAAATTGTTCTCTTGAATAGCAAAAGTTATTCCTAGGAATGACTTAAATTAATCTAGGTAAAACTTCAGTAACTCTCATTCATATGAGTGGAATCCAAAAGGAGTAATCTAGCAATCATAATTTACCATCGATTCTAATTTTTTTGTATTGCAATTTGGAAAATATTATGGTGTTCCCTGGCCTTGTATTGGTCCTGGGAACCTTAATCATCGGTAAAATTTCACATTAATATCTCCAATTACTTGCTTTCTATATTTATTGAATTTTATTATACTTGTAAATATCTTATGTGACGCAGGGTCATCAGATGGCCTTACTTGTTGGGTCTGTAGCAGTAAAACAAATCCTAATTGCAGTCCTAACCATTTTTCATACGAAACCATCTCTACAATCGACACCCAAGAATGTCCAGAGACCACGAGTGCTTGTATGGCAACATTACTCACATGTACGTGTCTGACGAGTATAGTGATAAAAGTGCATTACCTGACCTGATTTACAAAATAAGTTCATCAATTACCTTATTTGTAATTTTTATAGATGGGAAATTAACTATCACTGATCGTGAATGTGGTTCACCCTCGAGGTTACAAAATGGGGCCTTAGATACAAGAGATGAGGGATGAATGATGGCCAAAACAAAAATGGCACAAGTTCAAACTTGTTTCTGCAGGTAAATTCAAGGAGGAAATGATTATACAATTAACGTAATGTTAAACTTATCATTTTTTTCTTGTTTTATCTAGGGACAATTATTGTAATGCTGGACGATTGCTTAAATGGTTTCCTGAACCCTATTGATCTGATTCGTTCGTTTACTCGAAACAGAAAATCACTCGACGGAATTATTATCTACCACCAGCATTACCTTTTCTTCAAAAAATCAAACAAAGATTTGTTAGAAATCTAGTGCCATTTTTAATGCGTCCTTATGAAATAAACGTAAGAATATTTCATTCCGACACTGTCGATTCTTTATTGAATGCATACACCTAAGACCAAACTGTATAAAATATAAGGAAATATATAGTGCATAAATCGTGGGTTCAATAAAGAGTCTAATGTAAGGTTATCACTTCCAGGTTGTGGTTTCCTGTGACAAAAAATAATTTTTCATATAACTGGCAAATGTTAAACCAGAATTTATTATATTTGGATTCAACAGACAAGCAAAATCTCGTGTTTGATTGATTGTGTCCTCAAAGACTAAACTAATTCAGAGTTATTAATTTAAAAAATGCGTACTTTAATTGTAATTGTTGCAATTTTAACAGTATGGGCGACACTTATCGGTGAGCTAGAGCTTGTTCCCAAGAATTAATATATTTAATTAATATTTTTTATCGCAAGTAACGTTGAACGGTTATTTTTTTAAATACATAGGATTATCTTTATCAGCTGAAAAGACTGGAATCAAGTGCTGGGTATGCAATAGCCGAACTGACCCAAATTGTGCTGACTATTCATTCAATGGAGAAATAAGTCGAACAGTTCAAAAATTAGATTGTTCCGATGCAAAAACACAAGAGGTAGATCCTGATTGGTTTTCCGACATTCCGTGGAGCCCTCCCACGGCATGTGTCAAAATTATATCGGAAGGTCGTACAAGTAAGGGCATACGCATAATCGCGCCTCTGTAGAAAAAGGTTATGGTGCAATTTAAAAATTCTGTTCACGATTTCAGAGGAAGACCCTTCTATATTGATTCGAGGGTGTTATCGAGCAGATCCACTCCAACCCTCAAGCCCTGTACAAAGTTGTAAAACTACTAGGTCATCCAAAGGAACGACAACTGTCTGTACATGCAAGTAAGTAAGGTATTTAATAACAAAAAAAAGAGGTCAAGCAATTTGCATAAACTCTGACCTCGCTTAATATTCACTTTCTTTGGAGATACCCATAAACTTTTAGTTAAAAAATAACCGGAAATGATTTGATTGGATTGACTTGGAAAGATTAAACAAATGTCATTCAGAACCACCCTGTATATTTAAAAAATGCATGTTTTGCAGGGAAGATTATTGCAATGGAACCGGATCTCATTGGCTGTCAGTTTCGGTGATCCTTGTCGCTGTGATCCCATTCATCAGAATTTTATAAAAATTCAGAAAAATTCAAGCCAGTGTGCGATGCGGCGGTGGAGCGATTATAATTTTAATAAACTTCGTTCAGAGTCAAGTTATGGAATGGCTTCATTTCATCATTCTGTTATCCAATGAATAATTAATTGGGATTTATGTTACTACACTCGGAATAAAGTCGTCAAGTTCTTGGAAGTCAATGTAAATTCTTTGACTTTATTTAAGAATTAAGATTCACTCGAAAAAAAATACAAAAAATTGTGTTGATGTCACATTGCATTACAGTTTCTGTCTAGGACGTCTAGGAGTTGTACCAATAATGCCGTACAGGGTCGACAACAGGGTGGGTCATAATACCAATGCATTGAAATTGTACCACATAAATAAATTCTATTTTTTCATTGCGCAGATTTTTGGTGTGCATGTTACACTGTACAATAAAATTGCATTACTTGCCCGTTTTCAAACTTTCCACCGTTCAAGTAATCCCCGAATCCGATCCGAACCGGCTTGTTCGGGGTTTGAATCCCGATCCAAAGATATGCGTAGTACACATTCAGTTGCACGCAAATAAATATAAAATCCTTGTCAATGTCAACGGGTGAATTCCGTCCGAGTGTAAATAAATATTTGTTTTTCTTTTGTAAGACAAAAAAATACAAAATGAAATTCTCAACTAACGTTTCTATTATTTTAGTCATTGGAGCATTGTCTATTGGTAAGTATTAATTATTAATTAATTTACAATGTTAAATCCGAAGCATTATGATATTTGCATACGTAATGGCAATTAATGTGTGTACTTTTTTTAATTTGTTACTCGCAGCTCCATCTACTGGAATCAAGTGCTATGACTGCTTTAATCCGAAGCACAGTTTTTGCGATATTCATTCACCTCAAAAATTCGACAAAATCCCGACAGTAGATTGTGATGACCTGGGTCGCAATATGACGTTATGTGCAAAAATCTTATACGATGATGGTAGCCCACGTAGCACAAAATTACGTTGTAGATCGCAGGGAGCTACGTTTTCCATCGCAAAGCGTAGGTACGCTGGCGAAGTACTTTCGTAGCTTGCGG
>JAQGCB010003237.1:0-10093 GCA_034698835.1 Protaphorura tricampata | reverse complement strand
ATCAATGCGTGATTTTCATCATGTATTGTGCTGGAGATTTGGAGAATGACGTTAACCACAAAAAACAAGACAAGACAGGACAAGGTATACGATTAGAGTTTTACGGTTGAAAATGATTCGTTGTAATTTAACCCAACCATTTACCATTTCCTCGTTGCATTGCATTGGTCGTGCCGTTAGCCCTATCTGTCTCGTATTATCATTATAATCATTATATTTTATGCTACTGCCGTACGAGTACTACATTTTCCTGTCGACCTTAACTCATTTACTGACCATGGACTTTTCTCTGGTGGGAATTTTCTCATTTTCCATTATTTCGCTTCCTCTTTCTAAACAAGGAAATAACCAAAACCCAAAGCCACAACCATTGTGGTTTTAACATATTCCAGTAGTGCATACGACTCTGGACAAATGAATGCTGACGTGGACTGAAAAGTGTACGGTCAGAATTAGGGCTTTCTATTCCGGGTCTTCCGACTTGCCAAATTTTGGAATATGTCAATCCTGGGGAATGTAATTGTATTTCCGGCATCAAAAACCCTAGTCAGAATATCTAGACCAGGTCAGAAACAGACTCACGAGGAAAAAGAAATAAACTTATTTCCTGACTACTTTTCCTTCCTTCTCCAACTTTTACTTTGCTTTTACCGGAGAGAGTCCGACGGGACAGGCCAGAGGCCATGAGCAGGTGAATGAATGAAAATGAAAAGAAATCCCGCTGGCTGACCGCTCGCTCGTTCATGATGTGTGATTGATGGAAACGTATCCACAATCCACATACACGTGAGAATAGTAGAGAAACTATGTTATTTATAATTTAATGTTTTTTTTTCTTGTCCATGTAGTCTCAGTTGGTTGTTGAGTGTGGGAGCACAAATTGCGTCTGGTATGAACTACCTCGAAAGTCTCTCTTTGATCCATCGGGATCTCGCCGCCAGGTAATGTAATCCGATTTATAAAACAAAAATGGATTTTTTTTTCCTTGTCAGTGGTGGTGGTGGTAGTAGTGCGATGGTACTCATAAAAGAAAGTGAAAATGGATTTTTTTTGAGTTTATGTTAGGTGAAAGTGAGACGCGAAAACTTTCTGCGATGTGAAAGAAAGGTACAAGAAAAACTTGACTTTTGCATTATAACGTCCAATAATATTTGCCCTTCTTTTCGCGTCTACGAATCAATCAATGATGTGAACAAGTAAAACATACATGCTCAACTATAAAATGACCCAACATTTTTTCTTAGGAGACTGAAAAAGAAAACCCCACAAAAGTTATTTTATTTTACTTTCTTTTTTCACTGGAGACTTGCAGACTTGTCTTGTCGGTCTGAAAGCATGAATGCACCACTACTGCACTACTACCACGTTATGTTTTACGCTGACGGTGTGTTAGTCGTTTCAAACTACGGACAGACATGAATATTTCATTTGATATTTCCTGTATGTTGAGTGCAGGAATTGCCTCGTGGAGAGAGAAGGCTCAATTCGGATATCAGATCTTGCCATGGCGTGTGAACAGTATAGAGGTGACTACTGTTGTCACAGTTCTAGAGGTCTAGCTCCTCTCAGATGGTGGAGTTGGGAGTCTGTGATACTTACAGTGAGTAACACAACCATTTTCTACAGTACTATGACCATCCCAATGATTATCCCTTCATTTCTTGGCCTATGTACAGGGTCCCACATAACCTTTACACCCGTAACCTCATTTCTGAAGTCTATCTGTACTATGCTTGGGATAGTATGTAGAAAACGGGGATTTGGTGAAAGTTCACTTTCACCAGAATTTTAAATACGGGACCCCTATTTTACAACTGTGTTTGGTCCTACTGGATCCACAGACTTTTACAGCAACACATTCTTGATTCCTTCATAAATTTCTGTACAAAATGTATGGCCTGGAATTCTGACACTCCCCATAGTTCTAGTTCAGAACTTAGGCTTCAGAGTGGTTGAAGGCTAAAGGTTATGACCCACCTTGTACCCTTACCCTTGTCTTTCGTTTCCTTTCCTTTCCATTTCAATAAAGAGAAGACAATGGATTGCGTGGCTTTAACACCCTAATATATTGTCATTGTCTAGGATGACTTCACTATGCAGAGCTCAGTTTGGTCGTTTGGAGTTACGTTGTGGGAAATTCTCACATTGTGTAGACAAAAGCCATTGGCTCATGTACCGGATCATCAGATTACTGCACTCGCAGAAAAGTATGGCTCAAAAGCTACAAGTCAAGTAAGATTTCAAAATTCATCCTTTCCCTTCATAACTTTCTCTGACTTCCTCTTAAGAAAATAAAAAAAAATAAGTCGGTAAGATTTTGAGTTTTTGATTGTTCTGTGATTTATAGCAGGTTTGGTTACCACAACCCCTTCTGAGTCCACCAGAAATATTTGATCTTATGAGAGAATGTTGGCAGAAGAATCCTGAGGACAGACCAACTTTTCAACATATTCATTTGTTTCTTGAACAGAAATGTACAAATACAATTTACCATGTCGTTTGATTTTTCAACTTTTCACATTTTCTATTAACTTTTTAAAAGAGTGAGTGTGAGCGTGTCGTGGTCATTTGGAAAAATTATTCAGTTAGCCATCGGCCCAGGCATGCCCGCAGTTTCTAATGATTTGCTGGGGTCGCTGGCTAATTGCTTGATCCTTCCTAATGAGTAATGTAAATGATGATCGACCTAGTTCAAAATAAATAAAAATTCGTTTAGTCTAGTAAATTAATTAAACCAATCTAGTTGTTAAGTGAAAAAGAGAACGCTAGTCTGATTTCGTGATCGTTTTCCTACCAAATACTAAAATCAAATCAAAAGTCCAATGTGCAAATTATGAATATTATACGTAAATCAATGTACTAAACCTTATACTAGGAACTCTCAGATTATTTCAAAGGAGCTACACGATGGCGTCGATTATGATGTCATACTAAAGCAAATTGCCCTGGAATGGAATCCATACTCATCGCAATCGCAGAGCTCATTTGGAATAGAAATCTGAGTGTTCAATAAAGTTACTCTCAGGCTTCAGCTTGTTCCTGGTGCCACTCCATCGCATCATCGCCATAAATACAAATACCACAGATCTTAGGTTTTGGAGGCTATGATAAAAATTAGCTTATGTTATTTAAAAATAAAAATAGATGCAATATTTCGGGCCTGGCATTAAAATACATTAAACGTAATTTACTTAATGGGAAGTAAGTTTTGAAAGAAAAATGTACAGTAATGTAAAATGTGTACAACATTAAATTAATTGTTTAAAATGTGATAACACTTTGATGGGTGGAATGCAGTATGATGCACTGGAAGTAATGGAATTGGAATAAGGTGTAATAAAAGTATTTCCCAAAAAAAAAGTCTAGTGTATATTTATTTAATCTCAAATAATTGAGTGGCGACTAAGTTATTAATTACGTATTCATAATATGAATCAAGGTAATGGGTATTCGTTATTTATACGTTATTACTTGAAGGTATATCACTTTTAATTTGAGCAGTAGAGAAGTTACTCTACTAAAATCAGTGGGATAACCTGGCTGGGCATTTCTTTGTAGTTTTAGTTTTATCTATGAGTAGACTTATTTCACCTGGAGAGGAATTCTTTAGACGATGCTAGATGCTATATTATACTGAATGATAGCAAACGGATCATGCTAATTGAAATATCAGCCGGCGTCTCTCTCTCAACTGACAAGGGAACCACTCCGTCTGATCTTCGATTTTTGAACTTCATCCACCTTTGTGAACACTATATGCAGAATAAATTGCCGCTTTTAACGTGCGGTGAAAATAGCTTCTGAATAACTGGATGACCTTCCAGACAATTTGTCAGCTCAAAAATCGAAGATCAAGCGGCGTGGTTCCCTTGTGAGTCTCATTCCAAGTTCCATTAAATTAGTTTAGACAGGCCGGTAGCATTCACAGTCATCCATTTCTGTAGAGTGTGGAACGCGCAGACAGAAGCGATAATTTTATCGAATTGCCTGTACCACAAGTTACTTTTTACGCCAGGAGAACACTGATTAGTAACAGAGCATTCTCGTTGACGTTATTGCACAATTTAAAATCTTGTCAGTGATTGAGGAACCGTCTTAATAATGCAGTCGAATTTCCAGGACGATTTGATCTGCACTAACTGCTCGACCGAAGTTAAAGTTAATAAAATTATTAATGGACCTGCCTGGGTCTCATACTTGGAACATGGGAAAGACGTTCTTCGAGATTTGGCTGAACTGTGGAAGTCAAAGGACTTTTCAGACATTGTATTTCAATGTGAGGGTGGAGAGTTCACGGCTCATAAATTTATTGTCTCAGGTGCGTAAAATTTGTTTGAAAATTACAATTTCATTAGTTGGGAAGGAATCCACGCCATGTTGTCCAAAACCCAGGGGAATCGAACCCATCTCCACTGTCGTGGTAGACCTGTACCAGTAGCTCCGACAACCTCCATTGTTGGAGTACTTTTACACTAATAGTTTCGTTTTCATCTTAACTCTTTACAGCTCGGAGTGCAGTCTTCCGAGCCATGTTTTCAAGTGGTATGAGTGAGGCTGTCTCCAACATTGTCAAGATTGTTGACATCAAATTGGAGACAATGAAGATTTTGGTGGAGTACATGTACTCTGGACGTCTTTTTATTAAGTATCTCTGCATTGAGGAAGTGACCGACCTACTACGGGCAGCTGATAAATACGAAATGAATGCCCTCAAAAATAGCTGCTTCAACCATCTCATCAAAATAATGAGAGTGAACAAGATTTATGCTGGAACTGGGGAGTTGGTCATGTTGGCTGATCTGCACAATGCAGACATAAAATTGAAATTCGAGATTCAGGAATGTATCAACAAGTAAGCTTTTCTATTTCATATTTTGGCCCATTACCAAAAAACCCTTTCCTCTAAAATTGGAACTGTAACACAATTGTGTCATTGTGTGTAAGAGCCGATTCCAAGTGTCCCTTACTGCAAGGGACGGCTATCAAAAATCGAAATCTATTATAAATATTTTTGTTTCAGAATCCGTGGAGAACCTGATGCTGATGCCGTGATGCTTCCTGAATTCAGAGCACAGGTTGCTGCCAGTCCGATAGTCTTCTGCACTACGTGCGAAAATTTCAAGCAGATTGTACTTAATAAGAATTAATTTAAGCAGCTGCGTGGTTAACACATGATGGGTGGAAGTATGCAATATACCATGGAAGTAATGAAATGGGAATAAGAAGAAATCTAGTGTATATTTATTTAATCTCAAATAATTGAGTGGCGGCTAAGTTATTAATTAAGTTTAATAATATTAATCAAGGTACCAATCATGTAAATCAATGATAAATTATTGAATTTAAAAAAAAATTAATAATATCGCCTGCTCATGATAATAGCTTAATAGATTCCAAGGCTTCACAAAGTTGTTTCACTTCACCTTCCAGTGAATTTATTTTAGTTGCGTTTGCTTCTCTAACTTGTAATGGAACCTTATCTTCATAATCCGCTTTTTTCATGGATTCCTTTATTTTCTTCATTTGTTGCTCTGATATTCCAATTTGTTTCTTTATTCTTTCCTCTTCTTTCGAGAAATCGATCAACCCCTGAAAATAAGAGAATAAAAATATTCTTCAGAACAAGCTAGTTTCGAATCTTCCGAAATTTTCAATTTTTCTATGGACTTTCACTTTCCTTCGTTACAGAAATTCACATTTTCACAAGAATTTTAACCAAGAATACAAATTTTTTATACCTTCAATAGGATGTAGACAGTACACTTGTCCGAGACAACAGCGGCGGCTGAGCCCAGCGGAACCTCTTCCTTTGAGTTTACAATTTTAATACTTTTGGAAAATGACAGCGCACAAATTGTGAGCTCTTCTTCGGTCAGAACTTTCTTTAGCACTGGATCACTGATGACTGCATACGCTGTAATTTTAAAATAATAAAGGTTACGATCAAACAGAATAAAAACTATTCAACAAATTAATTAATAGTAATAATCCTACCTTCGGTTTTGGATTTATTTGGAAGGTTGTAGACTGATCTCGTGGAACGTACGGTGTGAATCAAATTATTCATCAAAGTTACTTCCTCAATTATGACTTCACAATTAAAGGCTTCGAATGTGACTGCTTGTGGGTATTTTGACACACAAATTGATGGGGGCCGCTTCGTGGAATCATTCTTGAATGTCGGTATTCGTTGCCACAATTCTTCTGTCAAATATGGCATGAATGGAGAGAGGAGGTTCAATCCCGTGTCAACACATAATAATAACACGTCCAAATGAAGCCTTTGGTCCGCTGTCAACTTTGTGTCTGGTTTCGTGTCGGCGAATTTTGGTTTCAATGATTCCTACGGATATGTGAATATATTTGTCATGTCTAAAAAAGTATACTTCCATCATCCATCTCCATATAACACACGATCCAAACATAAACTCACCAAATAAACATCACAAAGATCGTAGAGCCAAAAATTATAAATAGCCGTTGTTACATCTTGGAAATTATACTGGACAAATGCTTCATTAGCTGCGTGGATTGCGAAATGAAGTTTACTCAAAATCCACCTATCCATCCGGTCAAACTCGGACTTTGGTTTTTTGGCCTTTGAAAAATAAAAATCATTCAAATGTAGGAGTCTTAATTAATGAAACATAACACCTACAGCAATAATGAAATGAATCGTTCAATACCTCAACGGGATTCGTTTCACTCGGTGAATAGTCGCCCATACTCAAATAGTGCATGGAAAACTTAACAGCATTCCAAACCTTATTACAGAAAAACCGGTAACCTTGAACACGGGAAACGTCTAAATTAATATCGCGTCCCAGTGTCATACAAGCACATAGTGCAAATCTTAATGCATCAGTCCCACATTCAGGGATTCCATTCGGGTAGTCTTGTTTTTGTCCTTGTTTTGCCTAGAAAATTTAGAACACATTAATATTACCTAGATTATTTCATCTAGCCAATCCCCTTGGGGGAGCAAACGAATTAAGGATGTACAAAGCATTACCCTTTTTATACAATTTTTGTTACCTTTTCAATTTCCTTAGGGTCTAAGTTTCCATCCTCTAAGGATTTATTGAGAGCTGCCAAACTTATTCCCTTAATAACATCGATTGGGTCAATGACATTTCCTAATGATTTCGACATCTTACGACCATGAGCATCTCTTACAAGTGAATGTAAGAATACATCTCTGGAAGAAACAATAAAAATGCATATAGAACTAAAAGAAATTAAAAGTATAAGGAACACTGTGTATTCTGTCCACTCACTTAAATGGAATACTCTTCGTTAAAGTAGTTGACATGAACACCATTCGTGCAACCCAGAAAAATAAAATATCGTGTCCAGTCTCCAAGAGATCTGTTGGGAAAAAGGCATGAAGGTCCGAACTTTCAACGTCCGGCCATCCAAAGACGGAGAATGGGAAAAGGCCGGATGAAAACCAAGTGTCCAAAACATCTTGATCTCGTTCTAATTTAACGTTCTTAGCAGTTGGGCATTTCAACTTTGCTTTTTCCAATGCTTCGGCTTCACTCTCAGCCGCAACCCAAACATCTTCGTCTGTAATATAAATATTCAAGTTTTAGACTCTTATGATTTCTACACCTAAAAGGGGTTTCTTTTTATTTTATAAAAAATGAACCACCTTGAGATCCGCCATCAACCAGGACTTTGTAAGCCGGAATTTGATGACCCCACCAAAGTTGACGTGATATGCACCAATCCCGAATTCCACCCATCCAATGATTCCAAGTCTTGACATGTATTTCAGGGAGTAATCGAATGGATCCTTCCTCTACAATTTGCATGGCTTGTTTGGCCATGTCATTGCAGTTGACATACCATTGGAGTTTCAGAAGGGGTTCTACAATGTCCTTTGACCTTGAGCAAACTGGGACGACCATAGGGTTATCTTGAGCTTCGCGGAATAAATCCAATTTTGTCAGTGCTGCTAAGACCGCTTTTCGTGCATCGAATCGTTTCATTCCCTAGAAGTATGGAATAGGAACAGCACATTTAATTTTGCTTATTAGAAAACAATTAATTGGCAATTTTAATTTATAATTTTAATAGACTTACAGAAAACTCCCCACAATTGTCCATCATATTACCGTCCTCGTCAATTACGGTAATAAATTGTAGACTATGTCTCTTCCCAACCTCGTAATCATTTGGATCATGAGCAGGTGTGATTTTTACACAGCCTAAATGTTTTTAATTAAAATTAATTTAATTAACTAATCTGACTACCAAGATTCAGCCATTTAATGGTCTACCGTCCATCCAAAACCTACCTGTTCCAAATTCCCTCTCAACAAACTCATCCGCAATAATCGGAAGTTGTCTGTCTACAAATGGATGTTTTGCGAATTTCCCAATTAGTTCTTTATATCTTTCATCTTCCGGATGAACAGCAACGGCAACATCTCCTAACATAGTTTCCGGCCGAGTTGTAGCAACGACAATTTCAGTTTCATCGTCAATCTGACAAGAAATTAGGAAATTAATTGTCGGAAAAAGATCTGGCAGAATTTGCAGAATGAGGCCATGAAACGTGAAGTTACCTTGTAAGCAAAGGAAGTCAAAACACCGAATTCGACTTTCTCCTTGTACCCGGGAACAGACATTAAAGTTTTGCCCGTTAATTCAATCTTGTCGACTTCAATATCAGAAATGCAACTCTTCAGAGTACATGACCAATTTACAAGTCGATCCGAACGATAGATAAATCCCTGGAATTGAGATTAAGCAAATTAATTAAATTGGCACTACACGATAAAAAAATTAATAACGTCAGCTTCAATTCTTACCCAATCAAAAAGATTAACAAAGGCTCGATTCACAGCTTTTGATAATTTGGGATCCATCGTAAACGAAACTCTGTCCCAATCAACGGACACACCAATTCGCTTCAGTTGTTCATAAATACGGTCGCCTTTCTGTTCTTTCCATTGCCAAACACGTTTAGTAAACTCTTCACGACCCAAATCATGCCTCGACTTTCCCTCGGTTCGAGAAATAGTTTTTTCAACAACCATTTGGGTGGCAATACCGGCATGGTCACAACCAGGAACCCAAAGTGTAACTTTACCACACATCCGATTCCTATAGTCCAATATTAATTATGTCACACATACAGTGATGCGGCTAGTTAAACTCAAAAAGCTAAGGTCAACAAAATTACCATCTGGTCAAAACATCCTCCAGTGTCAACATTAGTGCATGACCCAAATGAAGTGTTCCGGTAACATTTGGAGGTGGAATGACCATGACAAACTTCCCTCGTTTCTCAATAGCCTCGGTAATGGTGTCCGAACCCTAAAAATATATTTTATAACGTGTTTCCCCAAACTGTCCAAGTTTTTAGAACAAAATCGACTAACCAAATCGTATTCGGGTTTGAAGAAACCTTGTTGAACCCACCACTTGTACCAAGTCGATTCTACGTATGTCGGATCGTAGGCATCAGGTAGTTTCCCATCCACTGGTTTCTTTGACCCTGCCGGAACTTTCTCCAGAGTCTTCAAAAGTTCATCAACGGAAGGACCCTCCTTGACCTTTGTTTTCTCCACCTTTCCCTTCCCCGGTTTGGTATCTCCAGCTTCTCCAGGGGCAGCAGCAGCAGCAGGACTGGCAGCAGCTGGCTTCTTGGCGGCCTGTTTCTCCAGGAACTTTTTCATCTTAGCGTCTTTCTCCGCCTGCTTCTTGGCCTCTTTTTCTTTCTTCGCAGAAACAAATGCATCTAAGGGCAAAGGACGTTCAGTAGGTTGCATCATTTCTTCCCGAACAGGTATAACCTCATTCTCTTCGAGAAGTGGAGGACCTTCACTTAAATCATATTGTGACCAATCTCTTCGAAAGGGAGTTGGACTATCACTATCACCTTCTTTAGAGCTCGTTGACGCTGAGTCATCCCCCTCCTTCGGAGAAGAATCTGACCCTTCTCCTCCTTCCCTCTTAATAAGTTGGGCGGCGGGCGTGATTTCACGGGAGGATTTCCCACTCAAGTCACCGTCCTCATCCAGCAAATCCAGCTCCTGTCCTAACATACTTTTTGGATCGTCGGACGGGCTAAATTCGAGTA
>JAQGCB010003236.1:0-10096 GCA_034698835.1 Protaphorura tricampata | reverse complement strand
AAGAAGGATTTTGAATTGTATTCCAATGCTATTGTATTCATCCCTTGCTATTTGTACGAATTACTAGGAGATGCAGTGATGTGAGATGTGAATGTGAGTGGGGGGCAGAGAAGGATAATGCGATGCGACTATACGGATGGTAATATAATCTAATGGTTTGAACGGATGAAATATAGTATGAAACGAAGGATTGGCTGGGCTGACATAAGTTGGATGATTCGGTTTGGGTTTTGTAGGGATTCGGATGGTGATGTTGTTCCTTGTTATAGAACAGAATAGAATAGATAGATAGGTTTTGAGGGTTTAGGTTAGGTACTACTAGTTAGCACAGTCAGTAGAATTCCACAGCGGTGTATTTTGTGTACAATAATACAAAAGAGGTATGGGGAGGAGGACCCGTGGCCGTGGGTATTAGGTGTCGTGTTTATGTGTGGGTTTCGCCGTCGTCGTTCGTCCTTAAGGGAAAGTTTGGGGAAAGTAAACTATATGGTGTGTAGTGTGGTGCAGTGAGGAAAAGGCGTCGAGAAGGAGAGATTATGTTCCATGAGTTCTAATGACTGGATGGGAACTAGCACTCACTCGACTGAGTAGATGGAATGAAATGTTGTAGACTGGGGGGAAATAGAAGGAAATACTCAGAAAAATAGTACGAGGGGGCCAAAAAGTTAGGGTGTCTAATAGGTAGGGAGTGTTGTGACTTTTTTTTTATGATCAATTATTTATAAGAAATGAGTTCAGTAAAACTTTATAGGACCATCGTTGGGAGGAGAGAAAAGTGGTCTTAATAGAGGGGAGATCTTGAGAGAGAGAGAGAGAATCGTACTTGACCTTTTACTTGTCCATTTTTAGGAATAGTACCCAAAATTAACTTTTCCAAAATCTTATTGTTTTGCATTGGTTGACCGCAGCAGCGTGTGTGATTAAGACATTTTGGCCCAAAGGTGACCGTGTATCACAGGTCTTACTCTATCATTCCCAAAACTAATAGCACTTGCGTATTTTTAGTGTCACATGCCACGTGAAGATTGGGAAGGTTAGAATAGGATATTGGATTTAACCTTAGAATTAAATTAGTATAGATGAATGGAAAGTGACACGCGATCTTGTTTGCACACTCTGTTTGAGTGAAAGGAGGGAAAGAAAAAAAATCAGAGGAAAGGAAATATACGAAATAGTAGATATGTATGTATGTAATTCCTATATATAGGGGAATGGTTTGTATGTAATGGTCCGTACTGTAACTTTTTTTTTTGGCCTTACTTATTCTCTTACTCATTTTTTTGTGTGGGAAAAGGGAAGTTGAAGATTACATTGGAAGGAAGTATCGGAGACTTGGTGGTCTGGCTATGGCTACGGTCTTTGGATCGCATTGCATAGCATTCCCAGCTTTTCCCTCCTTCTCTTTCACTTACTTTTACTTTTGCTTTTGCTGCTCTTTCTCCGCAGTTGAGTTGTTATGTACACGTGGTAGAGTAGGGTTATTCAGTCCTCTCCTCTTTTTTTGGATAATAGGATAGGAAATTCCATCTCCTAGAAAGAAGTTAAGCATCTGCAGAGCACTGTACTGTACTGCGACTGCCAGTTCAGCTCCCTTTAGCCTTTTACAAAGTTTAGCAACAGTTTATCTTTGTCGTATTCTCGTATTCATTCGGGGACGACCTAGGAAGGAAAGAAGAAGAAGAAGAATTTTGATGGGGACTTTTTGGACGAACGTCCTTATACAGCCAAAAAGCTAGCTTCGACATTGACTTGACTCTGAGTCTTCACGACTTGACTTGCCCGAGTCTTAACGACAAATGCGACACACGCCAACTCCAAGAGAGTGGGTGAATTTGACTCTTTACTTATGCTAGGGCTGTTTTACAAATGTTTTATGCCTTCTGGCTGCCTCTAGAATGCAAAAGAGAGTGAGAGAAGAGTCTATGGACTAATGAATTTTGGGGGAATGGAATAAATGTAACAGTATAAGAAGAGTGGGACAGATGAGTAATTCATACCATGCCACCACACTGACTCCTAATTTATAAATGCTGATAATGTCGTGTGATTCATGTAATTAAGAAGGTGTAAATTGCCCTCACTAAATATTTTATTTAATGATTAATGAGTTTTTCCTTTGATGTGATGATGAAGAAATAAGTTTGTCATAAGTGCTTGTAATATAATGTGTTTGTGTGTGTGTAGGCTCATAAATTGACTTTGCTTTGAGGATGGGGGGATGAAGAAAGTATTTGAAAGCTTAGGTCTTGTCTTGACATTAATCTATGTCCAAGTATGTGGATTCATAACCCACGACCGACCGACCTCGTGTAATATTGTTTGTCATTGACGACGAGGTGACAATTGTTTCTCCCCATGCCCGGGGTTGCTTTCTTTTTTTTCCTGGGTGGATAATTTCTTAATTGACAATGATTAATGAGAAAATTGGAAGGAAGGAGAGGGATTGTACGTGTGTCTCCATGTTGACTGGATGAAATGAACTTCAAGACGTTGGGTTCCCACTTGACTAGTGCACTCCTGGTGTGATGTATAGAGATTTAATTCGACTTGGTTTGGATTGGGGCGAAACACTTCGTCGGGAACATATGCTGGATTTTGGAAGTTTCTTCTGCACTGCGTCGTCGACTTCCTGGATAAATGACGGGAAAGGCGTTATACACCGTTGTGCCATCGTGGAGCGGATATTAGATATAGTAAAAGGAACCTAAACAGATAGACACGTATTAGGCAGTGAATTACTCCCATAAGTAAAGGAAGGCCTCCCCTTAACTTGATTTCGAAACTTGGGCAAGCCATTACATAGCACAGAGCATCAAGCCCTTCTTCCATGCCTTGTGGAAGTTGAGAGTGAGTGCTAAACTCGAGTTTTTGCTTTATTTTGTGTGATGGGTCCATTCTCTACTTCTACTTACTTCACTTCTCCTCGTGCTGTGCTCAGAAAACTTGTTCGTTTTACTTTCTCTTTCTTCTTCTTCTTCTTCTTGGTAAGAAAGTCTGGTCTACAATAGTCTATCTATCTTGAGTCGTACGCTCGTACGCTATACTCTGATACGCTTGCTTGCTCAATCTGTCTGTCTCTAGCTTCGATTCAATTCGATTGCGCATTTGAGATCGTGTTGTTACAAAGTGTTCCAGCATTACTTGTCGGAGATGGGAAGTCAAAGTGACATTCACTTTTTCAAGCCCTCTGAGATTGGATTATATAAATTTCCATTATTGACTTATCTCACTTCCCCCTTTTAGGGAGTATCCGGATTTTTGGATACACGTACACTTCAACATTTTGAAAGTATTGTCATCGTCACTGTAGGGTAAGCTAGAAGTGAAAGTCATACGTTAATAATACTGTACAAGTTTTAACATTGAGGAAAGTCACGAGTGAAAGTCATGGGGAAAGCAAATTGTAGGTTGCGGCTATTCTGTGGTTGGTAGACAAGGCAGGTGAGTGGACATTAGGATAGTGTGATGGTTATGACTTTTAGGACCCCTGGTTGAAGTTTTGGTTTGTGTTCGGCAGTGGAATGATGAGGATGATGTCGGAGGAAATGGGTTTGGATTTAAGGAAAGTAAGGAATGCATTGGGAGTTGTATGTTAGTACTACTACAACGTAGTGGAAGTGTCAGTGCCGTGGAAAAAAAAGGAAGGCTAACACTCTATTCCATAAGTATTCTTGTCTTTCACACAATTTTCCATTGCGGCAATATGTTAGCCAGACATGGTCATGGCATGGCATGCATGGCAGGGTGGAGTTCAATGGGTACCTAAATCGGTGAAGTTATATATGTGTAAGGGAGTTTTTTCGGGGATTTTCCATTCCAGTCTTTCTTGGATGGATACGTGAGAGAGAGCGGGTCGAGTTTATGGCATGGCGTAGGAAAAAGGATAGGTTTGCTTACGTACGTCTCTCAACAGTAGTCAGTAGTTGGTAGGTTCGGGTTTTCGGTTTTTTGGTAGGTAGTGTATATGTTAGACAGACATGTAGACAAGTTTCCCTACTAGCTTTTCTCTTTGGAAGGAAGGTTTTTAGGTTTTACTCTCTTTTTTTTTTGCTTGTTTTTCCTTTCCAACCAACTTCCAAGTCAACGCTGGTACTGTCTGCCTGATTGATTTATGAATGTATGTCGTGATACGCACACTTTTGATGTGGTTGCTGAGTCGAAGGTTACCCCAATTCATTCTACTTCTCTCTCTAACATTTAGTTTACCCCGTTCAGTTTAGAAAGGAATGAAACGTACGTATTATATTAAGTTGGGGAGATATTTTTTTTTATTTGAGAAAACGAATACGGGTGTACACTTCCTTCTACTCCCTTGGTTCCTGGTTCCTGACTTGACTCCCTGACGACTGCTCGATGCTCTGTTCTATTTTGTTCGTATTATCCGCTCAACTAGACCTAACATTTTAGGAGAGCAAGCAATTCTCGATTCATGAAATGATACGTGGTATGGGGTTCAGTTCGGTAGGCAAAGTAAAGTACCTACGTACGTACGTACGATTAACGCGAAGCAAGTGAATTAAAAATCAATATCAAAACCCCCTTTTCGTCGGCTCTAACGCTTACTAAGAACTAACATTCTTTTCTTCTTCTCCCTTTTCTTTCTATGTATGTTTTTACTACTACGTTTCCTTTCCAAACGAACTTTGGTTTGGTTTCCCCGGAATAATTCAGACAATCATTTGTACGCATTTCATTAGCATGTTCGTGCCACGTAGACGTACGTAGGGTTTCTATTCTACGTACGGTTCAAAGTGCAGAGACACGGAATTAGTGAAAGAAATGAATAATGACATTGTTTGCATGCACTGTTTTATTCTAACTCTACACTAAATTGAGATTGTGGCTTCGTTGGTTAATTGTAGAAATAATTCAAGTCTTGTTAATTGAGTGCGATTGCGATAGTCATAATTGGTTAATTAACCCACTTTAAACTAGATATGTGTATATTATTTTTGAGCTTAAGTGTGGTCTCATGTTATCATTTGAAACAGTCATTTTTTTTCTCTCTACTTGGTGGACTGGAAGGCTATAAATCATTTTTGAATGTGTCAGGGTCGTTTATAATTTTGTCGGACGATAGGATATGAATATGAAGGCAGTATTTGATGATAGATAGGATGAATCATGCATCTACTTCGCTTGACTTCTCTGTCGGAAAAATAATATGGATCAATAACACATGACACATAATGTACGTACGTACAAATGCACATAATTATTTCAAATAGACATGGTAGTGGTAGACTAGAGAATTCTGAACGGTCTGTGTATCGTGTATGTATGTATATTTAGGATTTTCATGATACCACTGGATTAACACCCACAGTCGTGGTTAAGCCGAAGTATGGCCCTGAATGCCTCTAAATTTTCTCTTATCTTTTGGAGCAGATGAGTCGAATGTTGAAGTGTGTGTATTTAGATTTTCGGTAAATGTTAGCAATGCACTTGCACTGCACACTGCGCTATTGGGAGCAAGCAGTCTAGTCTATGTAGTGCATTTAATGTTTACTTAGTTTTATAAATAGTTTGGAATAGAAGAACGTACGTAATTTTGCTCATACTCTACTTGCCATGTCTATGTCTAGTAGTATTTGTGAGTTGTTGGTTCGACAAATGTTTAGTCGAAATCCTATAGTAGTCAGTCCAAGTTTCTAGAGTTTTGTTTCCTTTCCTTCCTGTCTGTCATGTTACAAACGTACGTACTCACATTGACTGTTTCCCTTACATTGAATGAAACACTTCCGGTGGTGGAATGCGGTGAAACTGGAGGCAGGAATTATTACACTAGGATGAAGAACAATTCATTATATTTAAGGGTTAAGCCTAAGCCTACACCCTACCGAGATGCTGAAATGTCAATTCTCTCTCTCACTTGTCATACTTGTTCTCGATAAATGAAGGTTTTAATCAACCGTAAGCCCAATTATAGCTGACTTGACTACTTGGCTCGGGCCTCGGATCGAATTTTAGGATTGGGATTGGTGAAAGCAGCAAGCACTAAATCAACCCGAGTACAATGGGGAGACTTGTTGAACAATTTTGTTTTAATTAGTTTAAGTTTACTCCAATTTGATTTATTTGGTCAATGATTCCACTACTACAGTGAAAGTTAAGCCATGCAGTTTATCTATCTTCATACGTAGTTCATCCAACCATAGTTGTTAAGTCATACATAGGTTAGTTTTATCGGAACATGTTTTCACAAATACGAATTTTAATTACCCCTTTGTTTATTAATTGCCATATGCTTGCTTACTCAGTCAGAGTTCTATTTTATTGTCTTTTTCCCTGCATGAGTCTAATTAGTTGGTTTTTCTATCCATTTGTACTTAAATGAATGGAATTGGTCTGATCTGTCTGTCAGTCAAACTTGATAATTTTTTATACGCTCAATTTTTATGTCAAAAGAAAGAAAGAAAACAAAAGGTTAGTAGTTACAATTGAGCGACAGATGCTAAACGTACGTCCGTCCGTCGGTACGTGAAAATGAAGGCGGACAAGGTGTTTTTGAGAGAGTTTTTGTTCATGGATAGAGTTTAAGTTGACTACTTGTAGTGGTAATAGTGTAGGAAGATACGTATATTGTGTGTGTATGTATGAGTTGGATAGATTTGCCTTATTAGAGACACCAATCTGTTGCTTTTGTGCATCCGTTGGACAATGTGAACCATGGTGAGAGTGAAGTGAGAGCATTGTTAATAGTTTGAGGCAAGTTAAGATTAGCAGATGTTTTTGATGGTTGAGGAGCTTCTGGTGCTGAATTTAAGGAGAGTATAGTATAACCTTGTGTCAAAAAAGGTGGGTAGTCTGTCTACAA
Source organism: Protaphorura tricampata (assembly GCA_034698835.1). NCBI lineage: Eukaryota > Metazoa > Arthropoda > Collembola > Poduromorpha > Onychiuridae > Protaphorura > Protaphorura tricampata. Next base: position 3,279 of record JAQGCB010003236.1, on the reverse strand, counting down.
AGTAGTGGTGGTTGCAACCGGTTGGTCTTGTCGGTCGGTCGGGTCGAGTAGACCGGTAATCTATCTCTCACATTGAATTGTGAATGTAGGTTGGTTTTTGGTTATTTTCATTCCATTGCACTGCATTGCATTGTGTGGAGTGGAGTGTGAGGTCTGGTCTTGTCCACATGTTACAGACAATTCGTAGAACATGGTCATAAATCACTTAACCCAAATGCTACTACCCGGGCAATCCGTAGAAATTCAGACTGACTGATTCTAAAACATTCGTCTCTTTTTAAGGAATATTTGGACCAAAGAATTCGAGCGTATCGTATTTTGAATTTGGTGGACACAAAATGAATAGTCAATCGCTAAGCGTCAATTTAAGTTTAATTTCTGGTAACTTATTGCATAGTATTTGAATTTTCTGGTACATATTATAACAGGAAAAGTTTACGTATTGTCCATAACACATGAATAGTAAAATGTAGGGTTGAGTTATGTATGACTAAAAGTTGTCGAGGCGGGGAAAGTATGGGTAGCCAAATTGACAGCTGCTGGACAATTTAAGTTTTGAAAATAAATAGGTTTGGATGGATGCAGGCGGCTGACGAGTGAGAAGAGAACCCGGTGAATTCATGCAAGAATGCATACATGGGATTTTTAACATCGGGTCGTAGAGTCGTAGACAGACGGACGAGTTTGTAACTTATCCTTTTCGATCTGATGTGCGTTGTGTTGTGTTGTGTATGTATACACACCGGATTCGAATATTTTTCTTGCCATAGCTTTGCTATGATATGAATTTTAATTAAGGGTGAATATTTTGTGAGATTTTCAGTTTGATTTGTTACGTACGACGACTTTAGTGAGAGAGTGCATGCATGCAGGCAGGCAGGCAGGCAGTGTTTGAGTTTGGAATGCAGCCCAATTTGTGTCACGAACCAAACTTCAGTTTTTTTTGTTAAAGATACTATAAACAAGTCGGGTTAGGGTTGGGACTAGATGGTTAAATTGTTTTTCGATGAATTGACATCCTGTAATTTATCTTAATGGGTGCACTGTTATTTGATGTATAAATAGTTTGGGTGTGTATTCGTGGCATATTTTTGATTCAACCATTATTTGATACTTTTTCAATGCTTTAGAACCTTCGTTAAGTTAAACGGACCACAAGATTGACCACTGTTTTTATTAAAACTTGGCAGGTGTGAATTTTATGTGTTGCAAAAAAGCGTGATGATGATTATAATCAAAAGAAATGTTTCTCCTGTCTACTCACCAGAAAATGAATGGCTCTTACATTACGAATTTATAAGGATTCTTGGAAGGAAAGAAAGATTACATTTATAGCTCATTTGGTGACTAATAAAAAGTAGCGAAATAGGGTAGGCAGTCTTGTCAAGTCTTTATTGTTTTGGTTGGAAGGAAAAAAGAACGAACACTTGTTATTTACGTGGTTTTAGTCTTTCCTAGCAAGGCGAATGCATGGTATTTTCATGCTAAGGATTTCTGCGCCATTTGTCTGACACTCTTTATTGACGTGTTACCTCGTATCTTTCATTACTCATCTTCAAAACTCTTTTGCAATATGTATGTATTTTTTTCTGCACATTTAGGTAGACCATTACTACCCGTATGTCGACCCGTATGTATAGAAAGGGTAAAAGGTTTTATTTCCAAAGGAAATGGCGACGAAAAGTTATAAATTTAGGTGGCTAATTCTTATAAGATTGACCAAATTTGGGTCTAGTGGTAAGTGGTGCCTTCTGGCTTGGCTTGGGTTTGTTTGGTCCGGTGACTTTTTAATTGTCTTTATATCTCCCCTCCACTTGTGACTCCCTATTGCCCCTATCCCTTTTATGACAAACTGAGCAAGTTTTTTTAATAGTTCGTTTTATATTTACGACATTCTGAGTATTATACGTCCACACTACCGCACTCCTAACTGATATTAAATTGCATGTCCTTTTTAGAAATACATAAACAAGTTTATCTAGTTTTGGTCTTGTACCGAAGTCTAGCCAGTGTCAATCCAGGGGACAGGTATTGTGAATCATTTTTTGAATACGAGTGTTTTATGTAATCACAGAGGACAAAAGACGACAAGAATACTAATGGAATAAAAATAAAATACAAAAGCCATACAAAGTAAGTAAAGTAACTTAATAGAGTTCCTAGTCGTCAAATCATGTCGGTGTTGGATTGGATTGGAGGTGATGTTGTTTTTGAACAATGAAATGACGAGACCCGTCGTCTTTTTCCTCACTCACGTTGAAAACGTGTCAGTCAAGTTAGTTAATAATTGAGAGTGATTTGGAATCCATTTGACCTTCAAAGCTTCCTGCCCTTTACCTTCTACCTTTGTATTTTTGTGGGATGAAAGCTCTAAAAATGAGTAATTTTTTACGACTTAACGTAACATACGTTACTTACGTACGTACGGACGTACGTATAATGATGATGGTAGACCGTTTTGCCCTTTGTACGTACAACTATCAGTTCCACAGCTCAATCACACAATGCAATAATACATACATTATTATTTTCGTAAGTATTTTTCCTGTTGGGATTTTTTGTGTGTGAGTAGTGTGAGTGTGTTATAATTAGAAGATAGACAGACGTACGTACATCGTAAGGGTTGAGTTGTAATGTAATGTATGTATAAAAGGTAATAAATTTAAATGATCTCTATGGTCGTGTTAGATGGATGTAGTACTATTGTACATAATCACTTTTTTTTTCTTCTCAAGGGGGTAAGTAGTTAGTTAGTGGTTGAACATTATTAATTTTTTGATTGTCAAAGGTTTTCTTGTCAAGGTCATTCGTACCACATCCATTCCGTCTCGTCGGGAAGGTCAGAAGAGTGATTGTGTGTAGTCTGACTAGTGACACGTTTGTTTGAGTTGCAAATGAGTAAAAATGTATTATTTATTACTTGGAGGTGATTACTTTTTATTGTAGGAATGAATGTTGGTTAGTAGTAGTACTCAATAGAACAAGGAATTAATCTCAAGTGGATTTAATAAATTACTGTGTTGTTGTTAACTTAATTAAGGGAAATTGTAAATTATTATGATAAGTGTTTAATCAGTGCAATCCACACGGTCGCGGTCGTAGTGATGCAGGCATGCAAGCATCACTTCAACTTTTTTTGTATGTTTACCTACTTGATTTGATTGCGGCAGGCAGCACTTATTATTGCTCTTTGCTATTGTTGTAATTTGATGCATTTTTTGATGACTACTTTTTCTATTCGATGTTGTTGGTTTGAGGAACATAATTTGTATTATTCAT
>JAQGCB010003235.1:0-10097 GCA_034698835.1 Protaphorura tricampata | reverse complement strand
TAGATAAAAAATGTATCTTAGATACGTATCTTAGATACTTGTATCTTGAAGATAGAAGTATCTTGCCCAACTATGTTAATTTGTACATTGGAAGATACAATTCTAAACCCAAAGCTACAGTGCCTAATGCAAAATGCAATGGCGCTGGGAACCCAACCCATTTTCAGACGATTACTTTTTAGCCTCTGGATTATTCGTTCAAAACGTTTCAACATCATAATTTCAATTTTCGAGTCTAATAAAATACAGGACATATATTACGTCATTCCTTGTAAGTGTGCTTGTGTCAATAGTCAATTGCAGACAATGCAATGCTACTGTCGTTTTAAATAGAAGAGGGGTTATTACTATTAGGAATATTTAAATTATTCCTCATCATGTGAAAATATCTAATTAGTGAACCGGGAATGCATCATGTTGTTCATGTTATCATATCAGTGATAACAATAAGGGAATAGGCGGCTTTTACTTGTACTAAAGCATAATGATCCACTTGTTCTTATCAAAATTCCAATTATTTGAAACTGGGAGTGACAAACAAGCATTTACATTTATGGAACTGTACATTATAAATAAAACCAATTGTTTCTCTTTCGGTTTAATCGAGTGTAGACGGATCCAGATTGTCATTCAGACTTTTGTGTGTCGAAAACCTTGTAAGTCTAGCACTACCAAAATGGAAAAACTTTTAAACCCAGTCGAATTGAATGAATTTTTAACAACTTATCTCCGAGTTCCAGACTGGGAACAGCAATTCCAAAATAAAAAATGGGATTTATTAAATTTACTCACCGAAAGATATGGAACTCATTCCAAATTCTCTTTCCAGGTAACAAATCCAATTAAATTGAGCATGGAAGGACTAAAATTAATTGTACATTAAATTATATTAAAATGTGAGGTAAATTTCCTTTTATGGACAGAATGTGAGTATGGCGTCCCTTGATCCAGAGAAAAGACGTGCTCCAACCAAAGATGATTCCAAACAGAAATGTTTTAATGGAAAAGGAGGGATGTGCATTGAACACAATTATTTTTTTGCCTCTGTCTTGGTTTCAATTGGTTATGACGCTTATGTTGTTGGGGCCAATGTGTCATTGCTCCCAGACATTCCTTTGTGTCATCCCGTATGTGTTATCCGAATGGACCAAGAAAATTCTAGTTCTGATTCTGACAAAGACAAGGGCCAACTTCTCTTGGTTGATTATGGAATGGGTGCACCATTTCCGTATCAGCCAATTCCTTTGTATCAACTTCCATACTCGTACATGGTTGGCGGATACCGGGTTGAGTATCGTATGAACGATGAAGGAATTTGTCAAAGGGTTCATATCAAAGGAGATCCCTTGAAGGGAGAATATGTAAGTCCAGGATGCATTACTTATGAACCACCATGTAGATGAGATTTTAAAAAACAATGTATAATTTTAATCAGAGAAACACAGAGGAAGAAATCCGGACAGTGACAGACTTGAAGCCAAGAAAATTTGAAGAGTTTGAAAAAGCAATGACAACAATTTTCACGAATCCAAGTTCATTTTTCTTACAAAATCTTTATGCATTTCGGTATTTGGAGTCAAGTCCTGAGAATTTTAAAGCTGTCATAATTCTGGGAACAAAAGTGATGGTGATGAATAAGGATTCCATGGAAGTGGATGAGTTTGACCAGTACGAAGATGTGTATCCAATTTTTGAAAAATATTTTCCGGATTTAAGTATGGTGGAACTCAGAAAAGCAGTTGAAACATTTCGAACGAATAATCCGGAGGCTAAAAAGTAATTGCTGTGGAAGGTCTGGGTTCGATTCCCAGCGCCGTTATTAATTTAACTTCATAAATAAATTTTTAGTCGAGTAACTTACGGATGTTGTTATTGAAAATAAATCCATAGCTAGGAGATTTGAGACATACGAAATTGTTTTCGGTCCATTGTTTTCAAGAATTTTAATTTATTAATTTACAATACCTATGAATATTGAATATTGATATTCAATTTGTTAAACACTAAACAATCGAAGTAAATTCGCTCGATTCATTAAGACAGAATCCGAGAACAATCCGAGTAGAATTAAACAGTAATCCTCAACAATCAAACAAACACTGCACTAATAACATCAAACTTTAACATTGGATCCTTTCTAACACTTTGGAGTCCCGCAACCTTAATTATTAAATTCAAGCTGTTCACGTTCTTAGAATTTAAAGTAAATTAATAACACGTAACGGGTTGCACAGCAAGTACCGGATTTTCCCTAACAGAAACCCGAGCTTCTATTTACAAAATTAAGATCAAGGGGTACTGCTTTCAAATGCTTTCTCCATAAGCATAACGGTGAAAGTCCCCGACTTGTATTAGAAACCCAGCGTTTATTAGAGAGAATCCGGTAATTATGCTTGCACAGTAAGGAACAGAAAAGACGCAAATAGTCATTTGAATAAATGTGTGATTCTGATTCCCCGAACAGTTCGTAGCTAATCAATATACGATAATAATATTAGTTTGTTTTTAACACGTAAACAATTCGAGTGCTCTGCTACCTGCCTTATTGAATCCGATAAAAGAACTCTAGCTTTACTAAAAGGTTGTTTTCCTTTCAAAGATCTTTTACAAACCTTAGCAAAATTTAACAATTCTTCACACTTTCTTAACGTTGCCAGACAATTCATGACATTTGAGAGATCGATTGTCCCTGAGCGGACCTGTGTCTTAATCAACGTTTGGTTTATTATTGAGTAGTTGAACATGTACACTCGGCTGTAAATTGAGTAGGCTAGAATACAAGATTTCTCTTCAAACTCTTTGATTCCAGATTGCTCTCCTGACTTCATAATTTCATCAGCAAGAAAAACATTAGAAATATCAGTAATTTCTGAACGAGGAACCAATTTCTCTAAATATGATTCGTAGTCATTCAGCAATGTAATTATTTCGGCATATTTTCGTTGACTGGCGAAATACCATACTAAGTGGGAAGACACTTCCGCGAAATATGAAGTATAAGGGATTTGTTTGCCAAACTCGTAAAGCAATTCAATGATGGGAATCGTACGCTCAAAAATAATGTCCCTTACGTCTTTGTATTCTTCACGCCTACCGTACAACAAAATATCACTCGTAAATTTAAAAATATGAGTCAAGTGTGCCAGATGCTGCCCATTTTGCAACCATAACTTGAACGATTGTATAAATTGAGATATTTCAGAAGCTAGATTTAGCACGACCAAACAATTGAATATCCAGATATTAGAATTTCCAAGATTTGGGTCGTACTGTGAATACTTTGCTCTAGTAGGATTTAATTTGTACAGTTTTGAAGCAATTTTGATAGTCTGAATCCTTATGTCATTGCCATTAGGATGGTTTAACACCTTGTAGATTATATCAAGAAGAATTAAGTCGAGGTACTCATAACGAGACGGCAAAGGCAGGCTTTCAAAATTATATTGAATACTAGTCAATGTCGTCAGAGCTTGAGAAGACTGATTCGATTCAAGTTGGCATTCAACCAAGAGCAATCCACATTGCACAGCACTTTCAAAATCGTCTTTGTTGATGTAGAAATTGTAGATTTTATTCTGAATTAAAACTGTTTTTCGTACCAACTCAGACTCTTCGCTAAGCAAATTTAAGTCTCTTAATTTCTCATAAAGTCCAAGGACTATGTTTCTAAAAAGGAGCATTTCAGAATCGGATTGAATGGACAGGATACTGTCGGACGTGAAAATTTCATTATCTTCCAGAAGGCGATGAATTTCAGTGAAGGCTGACAACTCAACCAAACAACTCAACAAGATACGGAATACCTTTATATACGTGGAATTACTCCTAACTTCTGTCTTGCCATAAAATACACCAAGTACATGATAAACCATTGATAGTATTTTCTTCCTTGTTTCGATATATTTCGGCAAACTGAGTCTTTGGTCTATACCAATAGCATATATTTTTTCTGTAGACAGTCTAACCCTCGTTAAACCATCATTCAAATCATCTCGGGATGAAATTGTGAAGTCCAAAAGTAAATCCTTAACAAGTTCACAACATCTTTCGATTCTCCCTTTGGAAATTCTACTCGATTCTGAATCCGTAATAATGCCAATCAGGATTATATTCACAAACTTGAGTGTAAATACTTCGTCTATGTGGTTTTTCATGCTTGCAGCTTGGGTGATATACAATTTTCTAATCTTTTCGTGTAATTCCAACAACTCAGCATACCTGCCTTCTCCCAACAAAACCATAAGTCGATTTATGTTATTGTCAATAGAATTGTCCAGTTTTGAGTCAATCAGTTTCAGATATGATTTAATTCTCTTCTCTTGCAGACGATTTTCTGGTATGTGTTCTTTTATAGATAATGAATGAATTAAACAAATGTCCTCATAATTATCGTAGTTGCTCAACCGAAGAGGAATTTCAATTAATCTTATTGCACAGTCGAGTTGTTGGTGTTTATATTTACGTTGGAATTCATCTCTAACCACTTTCTGTAACAATCTATGAATACTGATTGATTCTAAATCATCATGTCTTGTTATTAAAGAAAAATCTGACAATAGTTTTATTGCAGAATACACATCGGAATCTTTAAACTTTTTGCCCAACACACGACCGTTCCAAAACCTGGCGTCTGGAATTTTAAGTAGTAATTTAATCGGAATATTGTCTGAATTGAAATAGGACATTAATCCAATGATTTCGTCTGTCATGTAATTCTGTCGCTTCAAGTTTTTCATATTAACCGTCCATGTCGTGTAAATTGTTTTCTCATAAATGTCTGCAGTGTGGAACCAGTGTTCAAATTTTAGAAGGTCAGCAGCATTTGTTTCAAACAAATCTAAATATGCTTTCAGCCCATGAACTATTAATTTTTTGTTTTCTCGGTGTTGCACTTTAATATATGCCCCAGCCTGTCGAATTGCCAATGGCAAATTCTGAAGTTTTAAACTAATTTTCTGAGCCCATCCCATCTCGTCTTCAGTTGTTAAGCCCAGAAATGACTTAAAGAATTCAACTGATTCTTCTGTTTTAAATACGTTAACGTCTATCAAGTGTGTCCTAAGATTCCAATCACGGTTTCTGCTTGTGAGTAATACAAACGGTCTTAGTGCGTTCGGCGATCTATTTGGAATGTAGGATTTCACATCATTGTAACTCTCCACATTGTCAAATATAATCAGAGTCTTTGTCTTTCCAAAATATTCATATACTGCTGATACAATGTCAAGGAGTTTTGACGAAGTAGTTTGTCCTAATTTCCGAGCTAATCTGTTGAAAGAGTCAGCGATGGTATTTTTTGTCTCACTATTTATCCAAATGACGTTCACGTAGAATACCTTGAAGTAAGCCCAAGCGTAATGTATCGTTAAAGATGTTTTACCAACTCCTCCCAAACCAGAGACAGCTGTGATCACCGTCATATCATTTTTCTCGTTTCCATTGTGTTGTCCAATGATAGATTCGTGCATTTCTTTCATCTGTTCTACCCGTCCTGTAAACATGTGGACATCTTCAGGAACGTCAAACCATACAGATGGAGAATTTGGATCCGAATTTGTGGAAGAATTTGGATCCGAATTTGTGGAAGAATTTGGTGGATGTTCAGATTGTTTTCTTGATATTTCTTCTGTGTTTGAAGACCAAGTTTAGACTTGAAAATTAAAATAAAATGGAGTTCTACTGTCTAACCTGCAGTTGAGTTAAAGTTTTCATCACGAAGGACTTGAACCAATTTTTCAATTGTTGATTTACTAGAGTTTGAAATCCACAAGGTTAGAGCCATCGTGAGGTATCCGTGTGTCCCTGCTTTCTTGTCTCTATCTCTGTCAATATCTGTCAACTGTGAGATGGATAGTCCAAGAGCCAAACACAGCCGTTCTCGACTTTGAACAAGATCTGGATTGTCGTACATAATTTTTACGATCCATCCTATATCAGAACTTGTAACCACTGAAAATTTGAAAAAGAGAAATGTTTTACATTAGGGGTTCTCAAGTGTGACGATTATAATCGTCGTTGAAAATAAGCGATTAATTGTGGCACCGATTATAATCCCAAATTAGTGAGAAGACCGATTATTTACATCCAGCTACTTTTGATTTTTTTCTACGTTGCACCTGCACTACGTAAAGTTTAAATGTGAAAATACTAGCTGTTTCAAATTAAAAAGAGCTGCATGAATTAACTCAGATCAGAATTTATTCAGCTCCAGGTCAATGATGAACTACTAGACGCAGAGAATTTAGTTTTTTATTTTCAAAATTTTGAAGATGAAACTTGTATAAAATTGACTCTACGGAGCTCCATTCCTCCATTCAGAAATTTAAAAACACACCCAAACAAGTCTACTGAAATTCGGTGACCTCTCCAAAAATACACGGATAAAATTCATCTGTCTCTTCCTCGTCAGTGTTAAATGAAAAACACTGAAGAGCAGAAAATTGCCCATGGGACTGGTACTGGACTAAACCACTTTGGTAATGCACCAGAATTTGTTGATTGCAAAAAAAATAGAATCATGGAATTGTTAAAGATTGCAAAAAAAAATATTAAAGAATTTGTACAAATGCGTGGAACAAATAGTGCGAATGAGTTTTGAAATCAGAATTATTTTATAATCTGACGAGAAATATTTGAATTTTCCGGCCCCTAACCGGTGAAAATAATCGCTTATTTGGAAATAATCGTGTCTGGAGTAGCTAAAATTTAGAGGGAATATAATCTACCAAATAATCCTTCGCGCATGCGGTCTGCGCAGACGATTATTTTTTTGAAGGATTATAATCGACGGATGGATTATAATCGTCGAAGTTGAAGACCCCTATTGATTTTGACAAATTGTTGCAGAAATTATTCTGACCTCTTGAGTTCATCTTTCCGGATTCGTAATATTTTATAGAAAACGAATGTTGATGTCTTGAAGGTGAATTGTTACGACGTAATTGACAGAATACGTTCAACCATGAGAACAATAGAACATACGAAAATTCAAACTTTCGTACACAGGGAAATAGTCACACCTTGCTTATGGAGTACTTCAAAACGGAATAAATGTTGGGCGTAAATTTTTCTGGATAGAAGTAGATAAGAAGACAATGCTAATCTTATCTCCGTGAAACCGAATTGAATACTCATACATTACACACTTTTACCATTAGGACAGAAAAAGTTTAAGTTGGGGTTTTCTAAGCTGAATTTCACCTTAGGATTTTCTCTCGATATAAAATCGCTTGAAGTACATATTTTAAGTAGGTATTACAAAGGAAATTTTGAAGAGTTTGAAAAAGCAATGACAACCATTTTCAGATCCAGGTTAATTTTTCTTACAAAATCTGTATGCATTTCGGTACTTGGAGTCAAGTCCTGAGAATTTCAAAGCTGTCATAATCTTGGGAACAAAAGTGATGGTGATGACTAAGGATTCCTTGGAAGTGGATGAGTTTGACCAGTATGAAGATGTGTATCCAATTTTTGAAAAATATTTTCCTGATTTGATTATGGTGGAACTTAGAAAATCAGTTGAAACGTTTCGATTGAATAATCCAAGGGCTAAAAGTAATTTTGTGCAGAATGTCTGGGTTCTATTCCCAGCGCCTTTATTATTTTAACTTCAATAGAACTAAAAGTTTGAACAGAAGCTAGTTTTACTAGAGTCAAAAACAAACGTAATTTTTAATTGTTGTCACAACTTACAATAATACAGAGAAGACAGAAATGTTTCCTACGTGTAACATTACTACTAAATAATAATAATAAATAATAATAGTAATATTGTTAAATGGTAATCTCGTCATGAGCACTAAACACTAATCCTTAATAATCAAACAAACACTGCATTAATAGCATCAAACATTAGTATTAGTTCCTTTCTAACACTTGCACAGTTGCGGTGTCCCGCAACCTGAATTATTGAATTCGCTAAAACAACTCTAACATTAGTGAAAGGCTGTTCACTTTCCAAACATGCACTACAAGCCCTAACGAAACTTAACAATTCTTGACACTTTTTCAACCCTGCCAGACAATTCATGACATTCGTAGGATTGAATTCACCTGACCAGATGTGTTTTCTAATCAAGATTTTGCCCATTGGCGAATTGAACACGTACACTCGATTGTACATTGAGTAAGCGAGATTAGATAATTTCTTTTCATACTCTTTCGTTTTAGATTCTTCTCCTGACTTCACAATTGTATCAGCCAGCATAACATTAGAAATATGAGCAATTCCTGATTGGGGGATCACGTCTTCTAAATATGATTCGTAGTCCTTGACCAGCACAATTATCTCTGCATATTTCTCCTGACTAGCCAAATACCATACTAAAAATGAAGACATTTCTGCGCAATATGAAATGTACGGATTGTGATACGGCAATTTAACGATAGGAATGGTACTGGTCAAAAATGATATTCCTTGTGTCTTTGTATTCTTCACGCCTACCACACAACAATACATTAATTATAATTTTAAAAACATGAGTCAAGTCAAGCTCCACAATAGTATAGTTTTCATTTTGCAACCACAACTCGAAAGATGCCATAAATCGTGAAATCTCGGTAGTCTGAAATCAATTAATTAGAAATTAATTTTAGAGCGACTAAACAATTGAATGTCAATATATCATATCTACTATGTATTTGGTCGTATTTTGAATTCTCTGTTCCATCAGAATTTAATTTGTACAATTTCAAAGCAATTTCAACAGTCTGATCTGATCCCTTATCACTTTGCCGTTTGGATGGGTTGAGACTTTGTAAATTGTATCAGCCCAAATTAAATCAAAATCATTATAAAAGGATGACGAACGTAGACTTTCAACATTTTGTTGAATGCTAATCAATGTCGTCAAAGCCTCAAAAGGCAGGTTCAATTCAAGTTGACATTTAACCAAGAGCGATCCGCACTGCAGAGCACTTTCAAAATCATTTTTGTTGTCGTAGAAAGTGTAGATTCTATTCTGAACTAAACACACTTTTCGTACCAACTCAGTCTCTTTCCTTAACAAATTTGAGTCTCTTAGTTTTCTGTATAGTTTACGAATTATTCCTCTAAATGAGGACATGTCGGGATCAGACTGACTGGAAAGGATTGAATCGGACAAGAAAATTTCATTATCTTCCAGGAAGCTATGAATTTCTATGAAATCCGACAATTCACACAGAATACGCAACAATAATCGAAATATCTGTACGTTCAAATTATTGATGGAATCACTCCTGACTTCCCTGCTGCCATAAAATATACCAAATACGTGGGAGACCATTGATATTATTTTCTTCCTTGCTTCGATATTCAGAGTATCACGTATAATAATAGTACATATCTTTTCGAGTGACTGACTAACCATCTCTGAATCATCATTGGATGAAATTGCGAAGCCTATAAGTATGTCTTTAACAAGTTTACAATCTCTGACGACTCTGTCGTAATTCCAATTCGATTCACAGTCCGAAATGATACCAGATAGGATTGTATTCACAAACTTGAGTGTAAATACTTCGTCTATGTGGTTTCTCTTGCTAGCAGCTTGGGTGATATATAATTTTCTAATTTTTTCGTATAATTCCAGCAACTCAACATACCTGCCTTTTTCCAACAACACCATAAGTCGATTTATGTTATTGTCAATAGAATTATCTTGTTTTGAGTGAATCAACTTCAGAAATGATTTTATCTCTTTCTTTTGCAAACGAGTCTCTGGTATATATTCTCTTATTGACAAGGAATGAATTAAACAGATATCCTCATAATCATCATAGTTGTCTGACCGAAGAGGGATTTCAATTAAACTTATCACACGATCGAATTGTTGGTGCTTGTAATTCGGTTGGACTTGATCTCTAACGACTTTTTGTAATAATCTGTGAATACTGATTGATTCTAAATCATCATGTCTTGTTATTAATGAGAAATCTGACAGTAGTTTTATTGCGGAATATATCGAATCTATAATCTTTGTCCCAAACCAACGACCTTTCCAAACCATCCTGGTGTCTGGAATCTCTGGAATGTTAAGGAGTAATTTAATCGGAATATTGTCTGAATTGAAATAGGACATTAATCCAATGATTTCGTCTGTCATGTAATTCTGTCG
>JAQGCB010003234.1:0-10101 GCA_034698835.1 Protaphorura tricampata | reverse complement strand
TAATTCGGCCAAATGCTCGTCAAATTGGGGTCACGATCGAGAATGCATGACTACCGATTTAGTTGCGACTGTAATACCTATTACAAGATAAGCTATTTACAATTTCTAAATACAAAGACACAGAAGCGAAGCTGGTAATTAACTTAATACACATATCCAATTATATGCTGAAAACCGGTCATATTTATTGACTCGCAATAGTATTTTGTGCTCAAAGAAATTTATTTCACATACAATGAAAAGTTTTCATATTCAGAGTTCGAAGAAATTTATTTTTCCAAGTTTATACAGTTTTAAAATCGATCGTACAATAATACAACAGGAATGACTGGTATATGGTACAGAGTTGGGTCCTGGTTCCAGAGGAGTAATTGAGTGTGATTTCGGTAGTCCATTTATTACGGAATCTTGAGTCTGTTGATCGGATAGTTGAGCGAGAGCGACAATTCACTTCTCCATACAGCTTGGCTTGGGTGGGTAGTTGCTGCTGGTATTTCGCATTTGTCTCACAAAATGTAGGAATCCGAATAGTGAAGGGTCGCACTTCGAGTGATATGGACTTCATTTTGATTTTCATTTAAATTCATTTCTTAAACGTCATAGCTTTCGGCGACTGCCATCCACCTGAAATTAAAAAAAACTGGGGGAGAGAATTTGTCTTACAAAAATAATTCGAAGCAAAAACATAGAAGCATTTAAGTTTAGCCATGGTCGCGCAGTGTAGTCCGCATTCCTTAGTCGAAGTGAATTAAAGTATAAACAACAACACGAAATAATATCTTTATTATATCACAGTTTAAGTACAGTACAGAGTTTAACAAGTAAGCATAGTTTCATTAGAACCAACATGGACGTCCTCAGGGTCTCCCAGCGGCCGAAAAGTTTTCTGTCACTCCATGCTTGAGATTGGCGCTTATCTCTGAGTTCAGGTGTCCCCAACCATGGCAATCTGCAAGTCCTCATGTGCTCCCTGATTCAGCCAGTCGCCCAATCTCCAAATCCCTAGCATTCTTTTCGAAGCCACCAGTAATGTACATAGGTAACAAAATAAGGTCTCTGTGCCAGTAGAACATGTGCACTCTTTATTCAGATTTAGAATGTATAAATATAATAAAATGTTTTTTATAGAAACCAGCCGATCAATGTCCAGAGGTCAGCAGGCGCATCTTGTCTCCAGTAAATATCAAATTGATAAAGTCTGCCGCGTCAGGCGTCAGCACAATCCACCAGTCCCGAAGCAGACGAGCAGCCCCTATCCAACCGACATGAGAGTCCTCGAGGTTTCCATCCAGCGGCCAAATATTTTTCTATCCTTCCATGCTTCAGGTGGAGGCATGGGTGACTCCAATCTCTGCAATCTGCAAGTCCTCATATACCGCCTGGTTCAGGGAGACGCCCGGTGTCCCTAGCAGTAGTCGCAGTCCCCAGTAGGGAATACAACAAATAAGGTTTCAACACCAAAATAACAGTGCTCTCTTTATTCAAAATTAAAATAGTAACAAAGTAAATTATTTTAAAAGTAAGCCGATCACAATAGTGTCCAGATAGTCTCCTTCTCTCGAAATCACCACATGCAGATTCACCAAATCGACTGACATCAGCAGTTCCTCAGAGATCCACCAATAGACATGTAGTGCCAGGCATCAAGAGGATTATCCAGTCTTCTTGCTTCACTTCACCGCGATCGTGTTTTCCACATTGTACATCAGACGTGGAACGCACAAAAATAATGAAGATTGTCTGTTCTATTTGTACATTTGTACTGACACTTTCACCGTCGAATTTTCTCGCTGTCTGTTGAACTAACACTTTCACTGTCTAACTTACACTTTCACTGTTACACTTGTATTTTTGCCTTAGACATAATCTGCGACATTTCGATAGCGTTGTGCGCAGACTGATGAGAAAATGCGCATTTTATACCAGACTTCTCTTAGCGAATGGTATTTCGATATAATGGTGGTTCTGATTTTCCATAAAGTAGGCCAAGTAAAACTTGATTGACAAGGATAAATATTTCTGGTCAATTTCCATAATATATTTTCTGAAATTTTTTGAAAATCCCTATTTTTAATTGAATCTCTTGGATTCTGGGTTTTAATCCTGACAAATGAATCAGAACACTACTGACAACACTGTTGGCAAAAATTAAGTACGAACTTTTAGAAAATCAGAACCACCACCTCTTCATAACGAAATACCATTCATTACGAATAATTTAAAAAAATGACAAATTCTCTCCCTTACCTTAAGTCTTGTGGTGCGGTTGATCCGTCATCATTCTCCGTCATTTCTGAAAGGTGGTTATGCCGGCCATTGACGAATTCCAGTTGTTCCGGTATAGATTCGCCATGGTGGGTCCGATGATTGGTTTCCAAAGTTCTGGGTGAACGTCCACCGAAGACCAGAATGAGGCTCAAATGGAAGGCACAAAACTAAACAAAATAGGGCAATTGGTTAACAAGCGTGAAAACATTGGAGAGTGAAATTACAAAATTCCTTTCACTTTTAAAATTATTGAAACAATCAAGTTTCTGTCAGATGTAAATTGAACAAAAAGTGAGAACTTACTTCTTGGTGCTCAGTTGTCCAGCTTGAGTGTAGAGTAAGGTGGTTTGGCCAGGCAAGTCGAACAAAGATTTTGGAGAACGTCGGAGAAAGTTGAGAAAGTGATGGCAATTGATGGAACGAGACGACGAATCAAGACAGGTGTTCACTGGACGAAAAGGAAATTGCGAATGAGAGAAGCGAACCGATATGACAAGGTCATAAAAGTTTGTTTACTAAAATAGAATCCAAATTTTGCAAAATTCCCATGGCGACGGCATACGTCACCCACAGCATGTCTGGAGTCAATTCGTAAATTTAGCCCATCTTTCGACCAAACATGCTTGCAATAAAATAACATTTCAAAAACATTTTTATTCACCCTTTCCTTAAGGTCGAATTAGTTTAGTTTATGCGGTTTCTTATTCAACTGGCCGAGTTAGTTCTTTACTGTTATAGTATTCGAATTTTTGCATCCAAATGAATCGTTTTTGGCACAAATTACTCTGACTGTAACGGATCTGACAATGAGTATGAGTGATAAAATCATTGACGTCGCTTTGAACCAATCCATGAGATCATATTGAAACTAATTCGGCCAAATGCTCGTCAAATTGGGGTCACGATCGAGAATGCATGACTACCGATTTAGTTGCGACTGTAATACATATTACAAGATAAGCTATTTACAATTTCTAAAGACAAAGACACAGGAGCGAAGCCGGCTTTTTATGTCGAATTGTATCATTGTATGCTGATGAAAGTATATAATATTACTTAATATTTGTTGTATGCTTGTGCTACGTGATACATGACTACGTATGAGTACGAAAGTACGATGTATCAAGAATGCATGAGTGCATAATTAGGTAATGTAGTTTACCCGTTTGCGGGATATTTACATGTATTTGGGAATGTGCACGATATGTGTAATTTTGTTCCGTGCACTGCACTGAAACTCTACCTGTGTTGTGAATAACTATTATTCCGTGCGTACCGCGTAGTGTACGAACATTTTTTGACACCCTGTACGTACAGTGCAGATAGCATAAGACAAAGACATGAATTTTTGAGTTCTCTATGGTGCGCGGCGTTCGTTCGGGTTCCTCCAGGAAAGAGAGGGTAGGTTTGGGGTTAGGCTCAGATTCCACGGCAGTTGTAAAGTTGCGTTCAGTTCGGGAGTGGCTTTTTGTGTGAGTGGATGCGTTCTGGTTCATCGTACTCCGTTTTGTACCTCATAACACAGCACAGGACAGGACAGGTCCCCCTTTTTTGCCTATGCCTATGCCTGTTCCTGTTCGGATTTTACTTTCTTCTGCCGCCCAAAGAAAGAATGTGAGTGAATTCAGAGAATACCCGCAAACTCTGACCAATTCTATACTTGAACTCCGTGTCTGTGAATTCTGAACCGAAAGACGACTCAAAACCCCGAAGTTCCCGGTACGTAGTACGTGCGTGCGGTAAACATAAACAAACACACTTGGAAGTTGAAGTTGGAAGCGGCGAATAAAGTACAACGTAACGTGCCGTGAATGGAATTTTATCTTGGAATGAATAATGGTGAGTTAAAAATTTAATAAAAAAATATATAAATGTTTGTGTTATGTATTGTGTTGTGACTAATCATTTTCAATGCATGGCATGCGGGGCCGGGCTGACACACCTGTTCTTGTGCTTTGTTTTGTGTCGCAAATTATGTACATGAGTCACCAATCACAGAAAAAGTACGGACACCAAGTTGTACAGTATAACGTTATGATTCATGCTTGGAAAATGTAAGAAACTGTAGAAAATTTGTTAGTTATCGTGATTTCGTGAGGCATCGAATAGTTTTGTTTTAGGTTTTTATGATGAAGGGCAAAGAGAAGTCATTTTCGGAGTATGCTAGTGGTAGTACGCGTAAATGAGTGTTAGTCTGTTAGTTTCTCATTTGTTTCCTTCACTGAATTCATTTTGTTGGACAGTGCAGTTCATCAGTTCATCACAACAGTTGACTAGTTTCTACTCTCTTCACTCAAATTCTAATTTTGGTAATCCGTTTTTCCAATTTTTGATCATTAATGAATTTAATACTTGAATACTGATGCTCGACCAGACCAGAGTGTCATTTTTTAATAACATACTATTCAAAACATCAAAACGAATAATGATGAAGTATTGTATCCCCTCTATATCGAATAGGACGACAATGTCAAGTTTAAGAGCCTGAGAGGACATAAGCAGAAAAATGTTTGAATACAAGGCGATCAGAATATAATTGCAATTAAATTAAGAATTGTTGACGTTGACAGTAGGATAAAGGAACTTGAAGTAATTGTTCGGTTGTGGTTTTATAGTTATTGAATCGGCTGAATTGCTAAATCATAAATCTGGCTGGTTGACATTTGAGATCTGACTGAGCACTACACACTATATTATTCCAATACTAAATAGAATAGATGATAGTTAGCTATTAGTTAATGCACTTGTTTTGACTAGTGAATTGATACTAATGGGATTAACTGAATTAACTTGCATGACAGTCATAATCATATCTTTGCGTGTATGCATATACGCTGACTGGCTAATTTTTTCAATCATTGACAAATTGTCAGCGTCCGGATTTAGCCTATGTCTCATGGCATACCGCCAGACATACGACACTATGTTTACGTACTGTCAACGTGTTCCTCCTTTTGCCAACTTCATGTCGGAAGTATTTAGTATTTCAGTTCTTTCAGTTCATTAGCCGAGTAAATAAAAGCAGTTTTGCAGAGCGAAATGAGCGAATTTCTTTGTGACTTGAATGTTTTTTGAAGAATTCTCATTAAGTTTTTGAAAATTAATGAAAACAGTTCCTTACAACTTACAGATGAACAGGAAATCGATTTTATGAATGATCAATAGAACTTAGAACTTCCTTGTTAGACTTTGTGATTGGGATTGTCAAGGTTTTTATTTTTAAGTAAGAATCATTCGCACTATAGCACAGTTCGTTCATCTTCAATTTATTAACAGAGAGACATACAGAGACTTTCTTTTCGGATTGGATTTGAGGTACGGGTAGGGGATTCGGATTGCCGGATGAGGAAGAACAGAGCGGAAACAGTTTTGTTCTGTGCTTTTGTTGATCCAAGTAGGAAGGGAAATGGATTTTCCGGAATTGGTATCATATTTATTTGGGCCGGTACAATGTACAATTGCCGTCTGCCCTAGTACATAGCTAGCGACTTGTAAATATTGGTTTAAAGCATGTGGTTCTTATCGTTTTTGATAATGTCTCGGTGAGCAGTAAAAGGAGACATAGGCTTACACTACACTTGTTAGTTTGTGGCTTTGACTCGTGACTCATTTCATTAGCCTAGGTCAATGCTTATGTTTTGGTGGATTAAACGGGATAACGGGAATCCGATAAAACATTTGTAGTAGGCTATACACTATACATTAAAGTGTAGGGTTATTTAATTATTTTTATTTACCAAATCATCAAAACTTTTACTACAACTTCAACTTCGATCGAATCTCCGGTTGAAATATTTATTGAGTAAATATTTGTTTATCAGTAATACTAACTAATAGCGTCTCAAACTCAAGTTCCCCGGAAAAATGTGATGCAAGATTTCATTAGTTATTTGTCCTGAACAAATCTATTCTACTGTCGTGTCGACGCCAATGTTAAATAAACTGTAATTATTATTAACATTATCAGATGTTGTCTTTTATATTTTACAGTAGCAGGGGTAGCGGTTGCACTACAAGTACAATAAACTGAGTCAGGTGAGATAGAATCCAAAGCTATGTCAGTAATATCCGCTGTCGGTGTACTGTCATGTGTCCTGAGTCCTGAGCGTCATCATTCTTCATGAGGCATGAAATCGATGGGATCATTTTACATTTATAATTGCATTTGGAAACACCCAAGTACCGATAGATTGTTTTAATCTCATCGAAGTGGTGTATAATTAACTCCACCTGTCTTTTTATTCGAATTCGAATACATGAGTAATAATTTTATTCCCCATAAATACGGCAGGATGTAGGGATGGTTTAAGTCCAATAGTCCAAATTGGGTGTCTGTTTTGTCGTGTCCTTACTTTTCGTTCGTGTTGTGCAGGTGCAAACTTTCAGATGATATTCAATTTATTTTGTACCAGTTTGTACCGCTCTTTTTGGTGGGTTAGGGTAAATGATTGGTAATTGCTAATGTGGCAGGGGTCATCTCTATGCGATAGCTAGCTGAACGCCCGACCAACACGCACGCAAACAAATGTCGTCTGAATCTTTCGGTTTAGAGTTCAGGCGTTATTTTTTATGGGAATAAATTCAGTTGTGTAAACACAAGGACCGAATGATTCTTTCACTACTTTTTATTCCACGCACGCCACTTCAACATTTCGTTTAACATTCATCCAGTTAAGCGAATCCATCTCCAAGCACCGTTCTGTTTGAATTTTAGTACAAGTCCTTTTGGTGTGGAGTGGAGTTTATTTTAAGCATCTTGAAACATCACTTTCATCATTCGACAGATCATCTCCGGGCAATTTTCCTCCCCCCTTCAGGAATAGGAAGTTACTTTTTTTCTTTCCGGGCATCCCTCTCTCAAACCAACTCATACTTACTTTACGACTTAACACATTTAGTATCGACTATGATGAGTCTGGACTAGAATTCTGGGAGATATTTTTCCGGAGAATAACAGAAGAAACTGAGATAGACGGACGGTTAAACTAAATGCCATGATGCCATTATGACTTACTCTAGACTCTAGATAGACCAGTTACAGCTACACTATAGAAGTGGAAAACAAGTAGCGGAAAGTCCTTTCGGGGAAGGATCAGTTCAATTTTCACTTATTTGTCATTCTTACGCGGGGTTTTGAGTTTCCATTTTATAATTTTGTTTAGTTTGAAGCTTAGAGCTAGAGCTACTGAATAATTCAGTTGTATTAGGTAAGTTCAGTAGCAAGTTAAGGATAAATAATAACATACTAACATGTCGGACTTTACTTCAATGTAAAAACGGTGGATTGTGTTTGTGTTCCACGCACTGTAAGTGACACCGAAGATCAGTCTTTTCTTTGAGTCCCCGGAATCGTGCATTCGACGTACCGATCGTGTCCCGAAACACTCGGTTTCGGTATTTTGAACATATCATTTATTGTTAAACCTTCGACTTCTCGGAGAAATTCCAAAGATCCGTAATTAGCTTCTTTTGTACTAGGATATTGGAACTGGTCTCTAAATTGCACTCGTTCCTGACAAACTTTCAATCAAGTTTGTCGACCTTTACCATTCACCCATCCTTTGTTTGTGACTTGTGAACACATCGCCGTGAACGTATATTCTGTTTAAGGTGGTATTTAAAGCACTGGTTTTATTGGAGAACGGGCAGCGGAAAATATCTTTCTTTGTCTGTTTTTGATCCCTAACGGCAAGATCAATGGGAGTGGTGCACTGAAATGAAATGAACGGAACGTGCCGTGACTCCGGATAGACCTATTGAATGTTTTATGATATTTCCTCGTAGAAGAACACACACATACATGTTCATGGATGCAATCTGGCAGAAATGATTTCATTTCATTTATTTACTTCATTTCATCAGCCGCCACTCATTTCATTTGAGCCGTTCTTTCGTTCGTCTTGCCATCCCTGTTTTCTTCATTCTCAAAATCCAAAGTACCTTACAAAAAAGTTGCAACGATTGTACTGGCATTCGCAGTACTGGTACTTTGACAAATATTGTCATGTCATATGAAAAATCTCTCGGCGAAAGGATATATTTCTCCTCTTAAAAATTCAAATTCCAGTCATAATACTTGTAATATGCAACTTGTGCTTTTTGGCTTGTTTATTTTTTCGAAATATCAGTCTGACTCTGACCATTTCACTGTCACAGTGCTTACGTACACTCGAACAATGTTCTCCAAAGAGCTTTCTGTCTCATGCTTGTCGAAGTTAGAGATGAATTCCTGAACGTCAAGCTTCAGCATTCAGCTTCCACCTCGATTCGTCTTGGAAGCTGAAATTAGTAACAGTTTCACATTTCGTTAATGGAATTTGAGTCCAGAATAACTTGAGGAGTCAATACAGTACTGTGTGTACTACCCCAAAATGTCATTCATGAGTTCCTAAGAAAGCATATATTTACTTATATAGTAACTCGATAGTTTGTCCATTTTGCTAAACCAAATTCCATGCAAAATATTACGTGGCATTTAAAAGTGCGGCTTACATGGAACGGTTTGGGGTCAACCCTCCGACTGTCCTGACAAGTGAAAATTAGATTGGATGCTTCGAACATCCAGTATGGTTCGAAGACGGATTCTGAATCTTCTAGTAACTCAACCTCACTAAAGCTAGAATCCAGAGCGTGATGAACGCCAACTACTAATGTTAGCTTATCAAGCATGTCATTATCATTACTGCCTGTCGTTCTCTACATTATATTTTTATGATGATTAAAAGTGTCTCTAAAAAGTAATTGTCTCAAGATGGCTAGGGACACAAATAAGGAGAGAAGATAAGTTAGAATGAAAATATAAAGTTTTAAATAAACTATGAGTCAGGCAATTGTCTCTGGGAAAGTTTATGCCCCCGGCTGTAAATGTGTACGTAGACATACGGTGTGGCTTTCGCGATTTAATTTTATGCTCCCTTTCCTGTGGAATTAGTCAGCCTGAATATATGCCTTGCATTTCCAGACCGGGAGACGTCGGAAGAGGAATGTCTTCAAAAATGAGGACAGAGAAAACATGGGACTTAAGCTAGAGTAAAGGGCGAGTAAACCTAAAATTCTAGAGCTCATTAGAATCTCAGTAGTTCGAAGTTTGAAGACAATCTAATGTGTGTGCCTTCTTAAATAGCACGTATGTGAGGGGAAGGGGAAGGCTGACAAGACTTGGACTACTTACAAATACTACGCTCATTGGGTGTCTTATTTAACATAGAAATGCTATTTATGAGGAAGAAATCGTATAAAAGTTGAAAAATTGGGGAGGTCTGTCCACAGAATCCTATGGATTTCGGGGAACACACCCTGTGGAGACAGTGCACGCAAGAGAAATTTATATTCCCATTAGCATTATTATTTCTAAATCCATTCCAAGGATTCACGTCTGATTTTCTGACCCCTCCCTTCCTTTTGAATTCAGCTACTGTGCTTGACGATAGATCTTCTACAGAATAGGGTAAGTAAGACCGAAAGAAGAAGCATGAATATGCAGTTGATTTCACTATTGCATTGTTCTTTCCTTTTTGAAAGGGTATTTTCTCCGGAGGGAAAGGGAACGGAACATGAGAAATGGTTGAATTGGTTGCGGAGTCAATGTGAATCAGAATCAGAGTGCAATATTCTACGTCCTCGAGATATTTTCGTATCTATTCTTTCGGACAGATTTGAAATGAAATACACGAGGACGAGGAATATTTTTAGTGAGTTAAATCTTTTTTGAATTTTGCAGCATCCCAAAATAGTAGTAGTAAGGTAGCTTAGCTAGGTTTTCGGAATTATTTGACATTCAATTTTAATTCTCGAGTCTAATTATGATTTTTCCGTTATATATATATTGAGACT
>JAQGCB010003233.1:0-10104 GCA_034698835.1 Protaphorura tricampata | reverse complement strand
GAGAATGTGAATGGCGTGAGCTTATTCAGCTTACGAAACACATTATCGCTGATCGCAATGAGTCAAGTTAAATTGAGAATTGTAGAAGAAAAAATGTCACTTATCGGTTTATAAGACTCCCGTTTACTACTTTATTAATCTTAACTTTGACTTTTCTTTAGTTTTGAACTATTTTATTTAATCTTCTTTTCATGGTTCCACAGCTCTATTTCCAACACAATCTAAAATTCTCAGTAATTATGGAATTATAATCAGGGTGCGTCAGATAATTATCGAGTGATAATGATAAGTGATAATTATCTGATAATTATCGACAAAACAAATGAGTAGATAATTATCATTTTATCAAAAATCAAATTTATCATAATTATCATTATAATTATCAAGATAATTATCACATGCGCGGATGCACATCTGCGAATCTGTGCAAAGAAAGTATTATTACCATAAGGTTTGATAATTATCTGGATAATTATCTTGATAATTATCATTCTGTTTGATAATTATCTGGATAATTGTCTTGATAATTATCTGATATTTTTAGGTCTTATCATTATCACCATAATTTTCACTTTTTGATAATTATCCAGATAATTATCAAAAAAGTGATAATTATCAAAAAAGTGATAATTATCAAAAAGTGATTATTATCACACAAAATCATAATTATCTTGATAATTACGCACCCTGATTAAAATACAGGTGTGGTTATAAAATTATCCGTTTAATTGAAATTCATTACAAAGTAATGTAATTATTCTTTTTTCACGAATGAGTCATTCACATTCATAAGAGCACATGAAGGGAAAGGGGTTGAAAATATTTAAGGAGTGTCCTAGAGCGAATAAATGCAGATATTTGGAATTTCCTTCCTATTTCTCAATTTTCAAAATTAAATTTTCAAAACTCTTGTCTTTGTGTGATCTACCTATAATTAATTAAATTAATCCTACTGTTTTTTTATATTATAGATATTAATGTGAATTCAAGACTTCAACTCAATTGAAAATTCAACTAAATCTTAATTAAAAATTTTAAAAAGAAAAATTACCCTGCGGACTGGTCTCATCTCAATCTCAGGGTAATTTTTGTTATATAAAATATTGACCAATATTATGTCAAACTACACCAAATTTGAATTCAAAATAAAATAGTCAAAATAAAATACTCCAAAGCATCAAAATACAAAAATACTTCTTCCCAAATTTTTCCGAATGCAAAATACAAATTACAAATAGTATTTTAAATGAAGTATTTTGAATGCTCACCTTTCAATTTCCTTCCTGGTCTTTTAAAATTTAGAAGAGATGAATTGAGTATGGATATGGACCCGGACGATCTCCAAAGTCAGTTAGCTTAACAAAAAAATTAAAATATTATATTTTCAAAACACTTGTCTTCATGTATTTCTGTTTTTCATATAAATACAAAATAGATAATAAATACGCTTTCAATTAGGTTGGGTTCTCTGTATGAGGACTAGAGGTGGCAAAGGGCCGGTTTTTCGGCCCTGGCCCGGCCCTAAAATTTGGTGCCCTGGCCCGGCCCGACCTTCCGTATAATTTTAAATTGTCGGCCCTGACCCGGCCCGGCCCTTTTTGTGTTTGCCCTTATCCGGCCCTAAACGAAATTTTGAAATTTTTCCGAAAACGGGTTCAGTTTAATTACAAAGTTCATAATACGTCTATTTTTGAATGAAAACAACTTACTTGATATACAATATTTTGATTTTATATAATTTTGTTTAATTTGGTAAAAATAAAACCTTTTGATTTTGATTTTATACAGAATTTTACTTAGTTTGATAAAAATAAAACATTTTCCATACAATGTTTAAGGGCCAGGGCCTTTTCACTTCGGCCCTGGCCCGGCCCTTTGCATCCCGGCCCTGGATCGGCCCTGTCCGAAGTCATTTTAGACTTTTTCGGCCCTGGCCCGTCCGAAAATTAGGGCCGGGCCAGTAAGGGCCGGCCCGGCCCTTTGCCACCTCGAATGAGGTCCAAGAAAAAATTTCCTGAAATTTTTCCAATTCCTATACTATATGACCTTATGGAAATCCCATGCAGTTCACAGGAAGCACAACCCAACCAACCCAACCCAACATAATATTAATTAAAATACTTAAAATGACAAATTACCTTGTCAATTAGAGAGACCGGAGTTGCAAAATATATTGAACTGAATTTATTATTTTATAACTCATAACATTATGAAAACCATAGTGCATTGGAACATTATCACTTTTATAATGTGTTAGATATAAGCACAACATGTGTGCTTTGCTTTGTCTTGTAAATTCAATGAAAATTCTTTGAAAGCTGATTCCCGTTTTATTTAAAAATACGAACTGTTGCAAATTTTGAAAAATCGATTGGAACTAGACAAACAGAATTAATGTTTAATTCTGTATTTGCGGTTGAACATACTATTTTGTTGTTATAATTTTCCTGATTGAAATCTACTTGAATGGTAGCTTCTTATATTCAATGGAATTAACGACATTGGGATTCGGTCCGTAGGCCGTACCCTTCGTACTTGACAAAATTTCATTCGAAATAGGTTCAAACAGAGCCGTAACTATACAAAAATCCTGGTGGTTCCTAAGTGTCTAAAGACCCCCCCCCCAACCCAAAAATTGTAATTTATTTTTGCATTTCCTTCTGTTTGGCACCAAAGTTTTCCTTCAATCGATAAATATATGTTGGTTGTGCAATGTATTTTTTTTTGCTCTGGAGCCGATTTGTTGCAATGCACAAAGGTTAGAAATTTGAAGATGTTCAAAATCAAATTCAATGTAATGTTACATGGCATTGTTTTGTTTGCTAATATTTCTTCATTCTTACATTTACGTAAACAATAATTAATAAAATGATGGACAAGTTTTAAGGAAAACCGATTTTTTTAAAGGTAGCGAACCGTCACGGCAAACTAGGATGTTTGGTTACTTTAAAATATCTTAATGTATTATTGGGGGAAAAGAGAAAATGAACTCATTAACAGGACGACTGTATATTGTATTTGTATTGCCCTACAGTCATGGTTAACAACTATTGTAATTATACAAATTGACTCGCATGAAATCTACCCAAGCACAAAATCTGATATACCATTAGTTAATATAAATTAAAATTTTAATGACTCAGGAGAAGCTTACTAAAAGTTAAATCGTTGGAGGGAGTGATTTGATCATTCAAATTTCATACAAGTTGTGAAGTTAAAACTTTATGCCATGAATATTGAATATCCTGGGCCAACGGCTTCAGGCTCAAGGGCACTTGGGCCCTGGAGCCCGAACACCACCGGCTCTACCTTAGTTACGGGCCTGTTTCTCCTGTTCTAAGCGATTCATAGAATCATGTAAAATCAACTTATATTTGGTAGATACTGAAAAAAATATTATTTTGACACGTTTATTCTTTCGAGCAACCACATAATGACAAGTATCTTTGTTCGTAAATTACAGTCAAGTCATTTCATTTAGTGTACTCATGTTCTATAACAAATAGAATCCTCCATAGGCTCCCCTTCGGGTGATAGTTTTGGAGCACATTGTGCACTTCCTTTCAACTTATCCATACAAAACCCTGTTGACGATTGTTCTCTCCAGTTACACTTGATTTCGGCGTCCGCTCCTTCAACACTCTATAAAACAAGAACAAAAACAAATCATTACACAAGTTAAAAAACACATTAGAAATAACGTCCCAGAAATGGGAAATTGTGTAACGATCAATAAATAAATGAATAAAAACTGACTTGACGGTCATTATAAAAGTACATTGATGATTAATACTGAATATCAAGTGAAGTGCTTAAAACTAACTTACCTCAATCCCAATTGAAGTCATGATAAGAAGACATGCGGCGTAAATGGCCAGAAAAGCAACAATCCCGTTTTTCATGGTTTAATGATGATTTAATGATGAGTGATGAAAAAATAATATTGTATAGTCGTTGCAGCAGTTTGTGTTTGCAGGGTAAGAGTGCAAACAGAATACATCATACAAGTTGTCACGACTCTGCCCGGAAATCAAACCAAGATTTGTTATTGCAATTATTTTCAGAACTGTTATTATCTTATTATTCGATTGCTATACATTGAATTGTTGTAGTTAGAAAGAATTCTTATGACTATAAAAATAAATACATAATATCCGTGTTTTTTTGTGTCATGTACATAATGCTAACTAACACATAAAGAACCAAATAGCTAACTTACCTAAGCACCTTATGTCCGGGTGAACCTGTTTATGACTTGCTAATATACAGTGGTCACGATTATGCCCTGAATGCTCGGTTAGGGCATTCATGTAAGGCTGGCCTATGCCAGCCTTACATTAATTAATCGGAAATGGCTGGGATTTCTGAATGAATACTTTACAATTACTGGATGAAGGGAATGTATTAATAAAACTACAATTACTTTCTCCTGAGGCCAAAATAATTAGTAACAAGTAATTGAATTACTTGTAATTGAAATTACGTAATTTGCCGTAATCGTACATGTAATTTGTAATTGACGCAAGCCTTGGAATAGCTGCGGCGATAATATTTTCCATTAGGGTCCATAGCTCACCAACATTCCTCCAAGGTTTGCACCCAGAAGGAATACACTTAATTTATCCGCTAAACATTTTGACTCACAACTTTTGAGTTGAATACCAGGAATGTATTGTATGGAGTTCCAAGGCAATAACGTACAATTATGTTATTTAAATGTATTAAATCAAGCAAACGACGAAGAGCATGACCGCATGAACCTCTCCATTATATGAATACTAACATCGTCCAGACAAACATTTTCAATAGAGTTTATAAACATGGCATTTTCATCCGGATCAAATATGAATGAATGAATTTTATAATGTTCTACCAGCATCCCCATTCAAAGTAACGTCGTACTTGGACTCCGACACTGGTTTCAGACTCCCAGACAATCAAGAGCAGTTTCTCCAATGAACAAATCGATGTATTCAATTTTTTTGAAACGAAGAAAGAATATTCAAAAGACCGGATTGAAAATCAACTCAAAATTGAAGGAAGTCTGGAATCAGATGATTTAGATTTGGAAATGCTCCCTGGATTCAATACATAGGAAGCATTCAAACGACATTTGCATTCAATTCTGAGTCGACTGGTCACATTTGTTCGAGAATATAGACTTTTTAAGTTGACACTCAATAACAAGGCTAAATTCAATGCTGAATTCATTGGCCGGGTCAAAAATATCCCACTGTTTGACCCACAAAATCAAACGATCGTGGACGATTGGAACGATTTTTTTAATGAATTTGGAACCTATGTGGTGAGTTCAGCCTATGGTGGGGAGCCATTCAAATTGAATTCAAAGTCAAGGATGATAATTTAACGCGTGACCAAGCAAAATTAGCTGATGTTTAAATGTATTAAATCAAGCAAACGACGAAGAGCATGACTCCATTATATAAAATCTAACATCGTCCAGACAAACATTTTCAATAGAGTTTATAAACATGGCATTTTCATCCGGATCAAATAAGAATGAATGAATTTTAGTCAGGCAGAGAATTATTGTTTCGGTTTAAATTTTCAGCCAAAATATTTAATGACTACGTCATTTTGTGAGGTGAGTGTTGGGGCGGCGGGGTTCAGACCGAAATGACTATTGATGATTTTGGGGGTGTCGGTTTAAAAATCGGCCGTATTGTATACGCAAAATGTGAATAGCCCCTTGTTAGTTGGTGGCGTGTACGCTCTGACGCGCGTGTACAATTGATTAGCCCCGACCTGTGAGCCATTGCAATACTTGCAAAGCCCAATCGTGTATATTTCGGAACATATGTTTGATATTTGTTAGCTGAGAAATCTGAACTAAAGAAAACTAAGAAGACGGAAGACGGCAATAATTAATTATATAAACCATTACAAATTCAAATTTAAATAGGTAATATCTGATGTACAAGGCCCCAAACATTCATAAAATAGAATTGATGAGCGCCAGTATGAAATTTAGTTTCCAAAATAAATATTAAAGCCGTCTGAACACCCGCTCGGCCCGTAAACCAAAGAACTGTGGCTGAAATAAAATTGTCCATTAAAAAATGTAAACTGGAGCAACGCTCAATAGAATTTCTATGAAACAACAATTACCTATTTTGCTGACTTAACAAAATAATATAATACTTAATCTCGGTCACGTTGTACAGGGCTCTTCTGAACCAACTGCCCGTTTTTCATAGTTTCCTTAAATTTTCTAGAAAGAACGTGTGATTGTATGAACAAATGGATTTATGTTTTGTGTATTTTTATTTACACTTTGGAGGGTGGCTCTAATCTCATTAGATGTGCAATTAAACCATTTGTTTTATGACTTAACGGGGTTTTTAATTTTTTTTTAAATCCTGAAAATTATGGCTTGTAGATAGTTTGAATATTGGCACACCCTGTATTAAAAAGCCTCTTTTCCTTAATGCAAAATTGGCATTTTTAGATTTGCAATTTGTCCTACTTTTCGAATTACCTCGTGACAGTTAAACGAACAATTACTGTTGTAACGACTAATTTCATATGCCCGCAGAATGTAATAATTTAAGTTTTGAGATGGTGGCTTGAAATTAAATATTTTGTATAAATTGAATGAACCATTTCTCAGATACCGCACAAATATTCAGCGTTACAAACAAATCGTCCAACTTTGTTAATTAAATTTTCCAGTCCTTTTTTCGCCATGCATTATCAAAACATTTCCTACTTTCTTGTCGTATATGCTGTTTTTACTATCCTTGGAACGAACGCCCTGGTCCGACCGGATGATTTTGAGATAAAAAGAAAAGACAGGTCCACTCAAAGGCCAGCGTTTAGTCACAGATTATCTCAGGCAGACATCGTCAATGGAAAGGTAATATTAGCTAAGCTGTTTTAAAAATAAATATCATTGGCAATTTTAATGATTGTTGTTCATTTTGAATTTTTAGCTGGTGGTGTTCCTTTGCTCCAGGTTTTTTCAAGCTTGCAGTATTACAAAGTTCAATGCCTGCTTATGTGAATTAAATACAACAAAGTTCTGCTTGTGCGTATAAATTTGAGTTGAAGTTCAAAAGTACAAAAGTACACTTAAGTAATACATAATAATGATGATAGAATGAACTAGAGAGAATACTGATATGTTTTCCTTCCTTGGTTGTACGTTTACAAAGAGTAAATTTAACGCGTCAGTTTCATAGTTAATTACTTAGCTAATTAGAGAAATGTTCAATGTTAAAATTTCAATGTTTTCATTAAGGTATTTATTCTTGCAATAATAGGTTATTCCGAACTCTGCACTCTAAGTTTCAAGTTATTAAAATACATCATATTTTTGTTTGATTTGTGTTTTTTAATAAATACGTAATTGCTACAATGTCGAAGTCATGTCAATTCTCATCAATGTTTAAATCACGTCTTACAGGACTGAAAAAAAGAAAAGTTAAATTTGAACGTTCGAATTTTGAGTGAATTGTCCGTTTTATTAATATTTGCGATTAGAACTCCGAAAGTGAGGATTCGCATATAACACTTGACTTTGGGGTATCGTTTATTCTTCAGAAAGACCGAGGTTCATTGTTTCACTCACCAGATTCGTCCGGTGGTATTTGAAAGTAATTAGTCTAAAAAAATTGGAGCATTCACATCAAACGGATTATATTCGAAATAATCTATATATTTTTTAAATAAAATAAGGAATCGATTTAATCAACTTAGACTGGGTAGGGATTTCAGCATTACACGTTGAGTTCAACAATCATTAGGTTGAGTTGATAAGGGTCAGGAGCCATATACTGTCAGACTGAGTTGATGAGGATCAGGGGCCATATACTGTCAGAGTGAGTTGATGAGGATCAGGGGCCATATACCATTGGGCCAGAGGCCATGAATTGTCCAAGTTTATGGCTGAAAATCCACGTCAGTGATTTGGGTACGAGTAAGAGAACGTATGATCACGGATGAACCAGGTCGGTATGGTAGGAATCCTTGTATTTTTTGTATGGTCATCTCTGTTGAAATCAATTTACTGTGTTGTAAGTCCATTTAAAGCATCCTGTCGGTCCCGTGTGTATTTCTGTGTGGGATCCTAATTTTGGCGTCATTTATTTATGGGAAGTCCAAGTGAAAATGATCAGTGATGAAAGGAATTTTTCTTGTCTATCTCCAATTGTATTTTAATTCCATTTTTAATGCATCCTTATTGTTTATCCAATTTTGTGGTGATTCGTCTCTATGGTTGATTTTGGTCCGTATGTGGTAATGTCTACATATAAGTGTGACCCTCCAATTGAGTAGTGTCGAGTTTTTATTTTGCGAATGAGTGCTGTGTCATCTTCCGTTTTTGGTTTTTGGGGTTGAGTACATTGAGATGCATGGGATGCATGTGCTATGCTGATCTGGTCTGTATTTGATGTGGTTGCCGTGTTGATTTTTTAGCATGTGAGAACCGGACCCTCTATGCGTTAAGAGTTGTGTGCGTACGGCGTGGGATGATTTCCTTCGTCTATGCACGTGCATGCATTGTGTACAGGGTGGTCCAGAATGCGTCTTGTCTTGGCTTTCTGCGATGAGGATGTTTTTTAATCTTGAAATCACATTCCACCAGTAGGGATAGACACGCTTTGGATTGGTACATATATCATTTAACCTCTCAGAGGTCAACTAACCGCATATGGGTAAATGTGCCAATACATTCGAAATGATCCAGTATTTGGATATTAGTTTTGCACGGAGGTACTGACCAACTTTAACATAATAGCCAGTAGGTGAGTGAAGGAATAACGGCGGCCATTTTGAAATAGAAATATTCGTATTGTTAAGTTTCGTATGAAATAGATAGATATACGGTGTCGTACTAGTCAAATATGTGATATTTCTGGAAAGGGAGAGGAGTAAACGCCGCCATTTTGAATTTGTAATATATTTCAGTAGACTGTACAATTTATGCCGTTTCGCATACGCAGGTTTATGTTAAATACACGCCGTTCCTACAAAAATTAATCACCGTTAAATGACGTAAGAGCCCATGTATTCATTTGCCCCAGTACTCATTTATAAACCGGGTCTGGAGGCGGCAAATTTAAATAGTAACCCGGGTTTCCATTCGGTCAAATACGGTAACTGTCAAGAGGTCAATCCAGAGCCTTGAGAATTCTCCAGGATGAACTTGGATTATTTGAGAAACTGGTGGAAATTCCCAGACAAAAATATGATTTTTATTTCCCACCCAAACAACAACAAGAAAAATGTAAAAAAAAGTTCATAATCCTGGATTTTGGATAATTCTCACTTTGGTCTGGAGTGATACCGTGTGAAATAAGTTTAAAAATCCAAGTATGTGAAATGAGGTAAGATGAGATGATCCATAGAGTTAAATTCCGAATTGGGGTTGGGTTGTGGGAATGTGGTTTTTATTTGAATTCAGGCAGAAATTCATTTGTGAATTTTTGTCAGTTTAACGTAAAACTTGATTATGAATTAATTAAGTGATCCGGATTCAAAATTCAAGATTAAAGAATTATGAAAAATCGAGATATATATTTAAAGCTGAAATTGAAAACATCTGTGTACATGACATGTAAGCATATGTCTGTACGGTGAGTAAATAGCTTATACTAATTTATATATTATCATTGAAATGAATTTGAGTGTCAACGTTAGTTTAAAGTATAGATTATATTGTTAATTAAAATTCTCTGAATTATGAGTTTGGCATGTGGGGAATGAGTTCCGTGTCCCGATAGCGATAGGTCCAAAATTCAGTTATAGAAACTCCGTTAGTTCCGATAGGTTTTTTAGTACTAGGCCTCAATGAATATTTGTGTCCTAGAGTTTCGGTAGTTTGATCCATGGTTTGAGTTTTATCTGTTTTAGGTCATGAAATTAGACATATTGCTTCTAAGCTTCCTGTAAATTATTTTTTGTAAACAATCCTGTAGACAATTACAATTCTATCGGTTAAGACATTGCCAGTGTATACAGGTATTGTAGATACCATAGGTGATAGGGAGTGTTCATATGTAATGAGAATGTGAATGGCGTGAGCTTATTCAGCTTACGAAACACATTATCGCTGATCGCAATGAGTCAAGTTAAATTGAG
>JAQGCB010003232.1:0-10105 GCA_034698835.1 Protaphorura tricampata | reverse complement strand
ATCTAACATAATCTTTTACAAGTTTCAACATTTCATGTTTCGTTTAGGGTTTGGGACACAACAGTGGGTTATTCATGATTGAGTGTCACATTCATTTTGTAACTGAAGTAATTCGCGAAATGATGAAGAGAGATGCTCAAATGGTAGTTGTAAAGAAATCTGCGGAGGACGAATTTATGAGCTGGATAACCAAAGAATTGAAGAATACTGTTTGGGGTAGTACGAATTGTGGGTCCTGGTATGCAAACAAGGATGGAATTATTACAACACTTTGGCCTGAGAGTTGCATCTCTTATTGGAATAAAACTAAGAAAGTGAATTTTTCACATTTTGAATTCGAATGAACGATTCGTGGCGATCATGTGTGAATAATTCTTAATCTAATACTAAATAGAGACTTCCTATATTGTACCTGCTCATTTCTTGGTTTCCAACAAATGAAACCAAATCCAGATTCTTACATGAGAAAAATAAAAACTGTGACTGTATTTTATTTCTGAACTTCATTTCAACGGAGATCTCTCTGTATGAGAATGACCGGAGTTGTATCAAAACTTTAAAAGTTCACTTTACTTATGAATTGTGAATAAAACCAGGAATGTCCTAACTGAATGCAAAATTAATTTGAAACGTTTCAGCTACACCTTTGTTTTGAGAAATCAAATCGGTGAATGAATAAGTTTCGAAACAAAATTGAGGTGAATCTGTGTTTTTTATCACGAATACTTTTAAGTTCTCGTTACGAAAGCGCCTAACGAAGGACGTGGTCTCCAGGAGGATTCATGTGACTCAGGAGTGGATGAACAAATATCCAATAACGATACTTCAACTTCCACTGAAGAACTTTCCCAAGAAGAAAGCTTGATCCTGGATCCGGAAATCTCTTCTGATTCACCCGAAGAAGTTTCACAGGAACAAAGTGTGGAGAATGATTTTGTCCCCAGTCAACTCCTTGAAATCTTAGCCAAATCTACAACAAAGGGCGACGGGGACAAAAAATCTTCGGGGAAAGCCTGACATATTACAATACTTCACATACCGAATATACAGTAACTTGGAATTTATTTGGTTGATTTATTAATGAATGGATTTTGTGTAGATACTTCCAGAAAAGTTTACACTGGATTCGTGGAAAGTTAAGACGGAAGAAAAAACCGTCAAATAAAAATAGTCCGTTGTCTTCAACTCCTTCGACTCACACTGTGGCCTTAACAGGTCAAAGAGATGACTGCTCCAGTCTGATCAAGGTTTATGGAGTCCCGTAATGAAGACAGGAATCGGATGACATTCTGATTGTGCCGCTTTTGAGAAACGTTTATGAACGTTTAATAGTTGAACGTTATATTGAAATGTCTTAATGTATGTATGTCAGAATGTCTTGTTTTGACACTTTCGAATAAAGACGGCACTTTTAATTGAAAAACTGGCGAGTTAGAGTCCCGAATAATGTTCTAATTTTGACGAGTCGGCTCGTTATTTTGTGGAGTCTGAGAAAACATAAGAATAAAAACTAACACTTTGACCCGAGAACTGAATCTCTCATTAGAATTAAAGAAAGAAAATAGACATTTCTCATTCCAATGCTGACATGTTTATTTTTGCACATGTTCAATTTTCTATTCTACGTGTAACTAAATGTCGATTATCGCATGATAGCACAATAAAAATAGATCTGTTTAACCCATTCAATGTGCATGGTTTTTTATTATAACACGAACAGTCAGCTACATAGCATAAGTACAAAATGCATGGAATAATTTTTATCGGAAGTTGTTTTACCATGTTACTGCGATACCGTGGGATATCTAAGAAAGGAAGAGCTTGTGAGTTGGAAGGCTTCATTTTGCAATGAATGTTAGAGATAATTTTGCTTTAAATTAAGTTCAAACCATTTTAGTCCATAAAAGTAACACGGACAGGAATGAAATGTGACAACAATTAGCGGAAATCCTCATGGTTGTGATTGAATGTCATATCTTTCCTGATTTACATCATAATATACAACTGACTCTGGATAACACGCTACTAAAGGTCAACTTTCCGTACAAATGATCAATGTTATTACATTGCATGATTTGCTCATTTAATTAACTTTAACCTTCAAATGCCGGATCTGTATGCGGCAACAGGAACACGAACATGAAACGATCTCTCACCGGTACTAGTTCTACCATTCCATTCACCTTTTAAGTTTTGGGACAGAAATTTTTATTTGACCAATAATGGCGATAAAGAAATAAATTGAGTTTTTTAAACACAAAAACATCTCAGCCATCTTGAAGATTGCAATTATTTCACGGAACAACTATGTCTAGCATCAATACATTTAACCGGGTTGTTGTTATTGTTCTTTTCGGACTTTGCTCAAAATTGGATTCCTTTAAATATGAAACAAGTAAGCTTACCGAACCCAGATACCACGATCTTGACTTTTTATCTGATAATTTTTTATGTTATTTTGTCTCGACAACCTGTAGACCGCATCGACGTCGACGACGGCATG
The DNA here is from genome assembly GCA_034698835.1 of Protaphorura tricampata. NCBI lineage: Eukaryota > Metazoa > Arthropoda > Collembola > Poduromorpha > Onychiuridae > Protaphorura > Protaphorura tricampata. The sequence goes on along the minus strand of JAQGCB010003232.1, from coordinate 7,602 downwards.
TCAGCCACAGTGTCAACTAAGGGCAGGGCAAAGCGAGGTGAATTAATTTTTCGGGACGAATTCAATAGTTTCGATCTGGACACCTGGGAGCACGAAAATACTATGTCGGGTGGAGGAGTGAGTTTGAATTTATGACATGCAGTTTTTGTTTTTGAATACTATGAGTATGACTCAATTACACATTTACACAATTATTTTATTTTACAAATAGAATTGGGAATTCCAGCTGTACCATAATAATCGTTCAAATAGTTATGTAAAATATGGCAACCTGTACATAAAACCAACACTTACATCTGATAAATATGGAGAAGACTTTCTTACAAGTGGAAAATTAGAAATTGGTGGAGCTGCAACGGCAGATCAGTGAGAACAACCTTTTCGATAATTTTACCTATAAGTAACTTTTAAGAAATCGACCTTATCATTTCTGTCTCTGTCATTCATGACAGGTGTACCAATTCTTTATGGAATGGATGTGAAAAACAGGGAACTCAGAGTCACCCTATTAATCCTGTAATGTCTGCCAGAATTCGTACATTGAATTCATTTGCTTTCAAGTACGGAACAGTTGAAATACGGGCAAAATTACCGGCCGGTGATTGGCTTTGGCCTGGTACACATCATAATTGATATTTTAAAAAATTTAACTTACAATAACTCAACAATTGATTCTTTTTTTCTAGCAATATGGCTCATGCCTCAACGAAATCATTATGGTTCATGGCCCGCTTCTGGTAATTCAATTTTAATATTATTTTGGAAATCAAAATATTGGATTGCTTGTAAGAAATGAATTAAAATCAAGGCATGTATTGTAATTGTTTTTATTTCGTGGAAATTTTTGAAACAGGTGAAATTGATATAGTGGAGTCCCGAGGAAATTTAAAATTATTCAATAGTGGAGGGACTACTAACATTGGAGTTGAACAAGTCTCTTCAACTCTCCAGTTTGGTCCAGATTGGCAACGTAATGGCTGGGAGAAAGCTCACTTTGAATTGAATAGCCGGAAAGATGATGGTTTCGACAAGGAGTTTCATATTTATCAAATGGAATGGACTCCTGGTAAATAATTTAGTTGAAATACTCATTTTTAGTCAACATTCAACATATTCAGAACTTCTGTGATACCTACTTTCCTCATACAAAAAAAAACTGGGCGAAATATGGTTTTTATGTCAAGGTAACTTTAAACTTGCAGAGCATATTAAATTCAGCGTGGACGGCGTTGACACCGGAACTATGAAACCACAAGCAAACGAGGATTTCTGGGAGTTGGGAAACTTTGGGAATAATTTGGATAATCCGTGGAGTTACAGCGAAAACTTGAACATGGCACCATTTGACCAGAAAGTAGGCCGGATTATTATTCCATAATGCTACGGCTATTTTTATTAATCAAAAATGTTATTGAAATAGTTTTATATTATCATGAACGTGGCTGTTGGTGGCACGGACGGTTACTTTCCGGATAATGCAAGAAGTAGCAAAGCGAAGCCATGGAAAAATAACTCTCCAAACGTACGCTTTTACATACGTTACGTGTTGAAAGAAACAATTTTTGTCAATTTTTGAATTGAAGATCCGACTATTACCACCTTTGAAATTATGACTTTATTTTTAGGCGATTTTGGATTTTTGGAATGCTCGCGAAGATTGTATCCAACATGGGATGGAGAAGACTCAGCGTTACAGGTTGACTATATCCGAGTTTGGGCTCTCTAGTTAATGCTAAAGAACAAATTATTTTTGAAAGTAATGAAATGGCCAGATTTGTTCTAACTGAGGTTTTTCGTTTTATTAAAACGCAACTACCATTGGATGTCGATAAAAATCAACCATTGCAAATTTATTTCCGTGGGTATTTGCTAGCCAGCAGATTTTAGTATGAATCTTAACAGGTTTTGAAATGTCGATTGATGAGAAAAACGACATTACCGCAGAAGGCCTTACCACTTAAGAATACTTACGAACTCGAAAAACGGTGTGAACAAAATATACGATGGGTATCATTTTTAACCGAATCTACCGAATATCTTAAATCTGCTTGGCTTAAGGTTTTTTTTTGGACAGGAAATGGATAACAGATCATTTTAATTTTGGACACCTAGTGACACTAACTCCAAACCTAAAATTATACAATTAGTATAACACAAAGGAACTAATTGCCTTTGTTTACTTACCGTACACACGCACTTCATACACTATTCCCTGTCGTTAATCTCTACAGCTACCTTCCTTATAAGGCCTCGTATTTATATTTTAACGTATTACCCCCAGGGAATTTTATGACTCTCATTTTTCGTTTACGCTAATTGTAATACTCAAACAGTACTTGAGCACAGGTGTGAGTTTTTCAATCTCTTTCTGTGATATCCAGAATATATAAACTTGCCACAAGGTCTAGTGCAACATATTGTAATTGAAGGATTCACAAAAAACAACAAAATATTAATATACAAAAATAGTATACGATATTTTTAGAAGGCAAAACAAAATGTGACTCAAGATTTTGTGCGTCGAGACAAATGTAGTAGTTTTTGCGGTGATGGGAAAATACTCGGCCATCGGTTGTGCAAAAAATACTTCGTGTGGCACAAATTAAGATGTATTATGTATTGTGGTTTTGAGTTAAAATTTGTCACTCTAATCCAGTGAAAATAAGTAGTGACGAATTATTGAGACATAAGATTATGCAATGGGAATTCTTCTAACTTTGACAAATATTATCTGCCATTGGTAAATTACAGTATTACCATATTGCCTGACTGACTCGTTCGTGAGATTTAGTACTATGCTGGAAATACTTGAAGGTTATAGGTTGTAGGTTATAGGAGTATATCTGTTACTTTCCCAATAAAATCCAAATTATCACTTAGGACCAAACGCTAATTGAATTTTAATTACTACAAAAGCACTGGGATGGATAATTCTAATGATTTCTAGTTGCTGTTTGTGTGGATAAAATTAGTGCAGTACCTTTGAAATCCCAGTTTGTGTAATAATAAGTACATTTTACTTTAATATTTCTGTAAAAAATTTCCAAAAATACTTTCCCTGTTTAAGTTTTTACTAATTCTACCAAACTTAGTTTTGTGGTGAGGAAAATCTCTTTACAACCGCAAAAAACTATACGGTGGTTATTTCGTTTTGGGGTTCTCCAATCTATTTACGTATATTGAGTTCATTGTTAAATCGACACACGAGTACGCTATTAAAATGAGTGCTGAAAACTGAATTCTCTAAAGACCAAGTGTACCGTTTTGACGACCGAATTTAATGACATCTTATCAGTGTTCAGTTAGTTCACTTCACTCCAATCATCATGGATTCGTACAAATTTGTTATAGCGGCGTTGTTTTTGAGTTTCTGTGTTTCAACTAGTGTTAGTTTACTCCGAAATTGTGTTCCACCGTCAGAGTGGAACAAAGATGTAACTACCCCGAGATGCGAAATAATTACAAATTCCACAAATGAAAGGTGTTACGCAGCCAACGAGATTTCCGTTCCACGGAATGCTAAAGAAAAAATTAAAGACCTGATCACATTAGTTTGCAGAGCGCCCTATCCTTTGGATGCAGATGTGAACGGGGTTAAGGTATTGTTGATATTTAATTACTATTCAATACTGAGCAGGCTCTTCTATAAAATTAACGTCTAATGTCGTTCTTAATTCTCTTGGTTAAGTTGAAAGGATTTCCTGGGATCTTTTCCATGCGGAAAGTACAAAATATATCTGATGTAAGCACCTACGAACACATAATCACTATACCATTGTATGCTGCCCCACTCTGGTCTCCAAGATGGTACACGATAAGAAGTATTAAAAACCCAAAAATCAAAACTGAATTTTACATCTATAGACCGGGTAAATCATTCAGGATTATTTTCTAACCATCCATGGGCAATTTCTTCAAATCCTTTTGTGTTGAAGGTCCGAACGATGCAGTTTTGCCAAAAGGCTGGAGTTCAGAGAAACACTTTGAGATGATCGTGAAACCTGAGAGTCGATTTGCGGTCCTACCGTGCGTTGTGAATCACTATACTGATCATGTTGATTTAACAATACTGAACTCAACGGTAATAATAATTTGGCACAATTTCACACATTTTGACAGCCAATAATATTATAAATTTGAATCTCAGGACAACAAATATCATAAGGTGATAACGGATAACATTACGGTTAAATTTGAGCCAAAAGCTGGGTTCATCTTGGACATATTCGTCAATCCCCCACCGTGGGGGAGATACAGGTGTGAAGCCTTGAATTCCCGGACGAGACAACGTGAACAGTTTGAAGTAATATTGGATAAACCTGAAGGTTTGTTTAATTCGAATACAAAATATGGTAAAAATTAAATTAGGCATTTGATTCAAAACTTCTCATTGACTCGTAGATTTCGTATCAAATCCTGAACAGCCAGTTCTACAAATGTTTGAAGGCTCTACTTTGATTTTGACTTGTCAGTCGAAAAAGAAGCTTCACATGAACGGGGAATTCAATGGAATTCAAATTCCACAGTCCAATTTTTCCTACATAATAAACGAGGAGCTCCTTTTGAAATATAAAGCTGAGTTTCGGGTGACAACTTTACACATTTCGGACTACGGTAAAGTCAAATGTACTCAAGATGCTGACGCCTCGTTTTTCGAATGGAATTTTAATACTTATGGTACAACTCATCGTACACAAATTTGATTTGCATTTAATATGAATTTATAAGTAAATCGAAAATATTTTTTGTAGACTTGGCCAAAAATTATATTCTACAATTCAACGGTGATAAAGAGCGAGAAGTTTCCTGTCAATCAAAATCCGACTATGTGAATCTATTCTCAGCTGAGTGTTTTAATTTTGCTCAGTGTAGGAGTCGGACTGAGTTCTACAGCACATTGACGGTACATTTTAACATGTTAAGAAATACATAGAACGTATGTATGTGGTGAAATGTTAACTTTTGCATTTAAATTTGTGTGCAGACAACACAATGTGATTTACCCTTATTCAACATAATTAACTGCGGAACACTTTGTGGAGAAAATAACAAGGTTTGTTTTAAGCCGGGTCAAATTAGAGGCAGTGGAATTTTCAAATGCGAAGGACCTGATCTCTCAAAATTACTTCATTTTGTAAAGGGATGGAGTGGAAAACTTTGTAAGTTAAATTATTTTGTGTCCATTTTATTAATTTCGGATGTACTGGATTTAAAATCCGTAATAACTGTTAATTGTTTTCCGGGATACTATTTAGACACAAATTTGGACTCAAATTTGAGCGAAGTTCCAGTCGAAGAGGTAGTTCGAATAGATGTCGGAGAACACACACTGTATCATGGTGGCCTTCATACATTTAAATGTGAAGCCTCAAGTTTTCTGTCAAATGGAGAATATCAGTGGTTTCAACGAACCAGGAACGGAACTTTTATTCAACCAAGTTAGTGCAACATATATGAAGGACCAATCCATACAATACTGTGGGACTGGGCTATTTGGTCAGCTTCTGTTGAAATTAGATAGAATATGCCATAAAAATTGGAATATTGGTATCCTGTAAGATTTCAACCAAACTCCGCAAGTCACAAAACCCGCAAAAAGCACTATACCATTGGACAATTAATGTAATATAATTTAAACAATCTTTACTTTCAATACAAGCAATCGAAGCCGTCCGCGGAAAACATGACTACTGGTACTTCAATGATTCCATTTGGGAGGCGGACATCCGGTTAGACAACCCAAACGTTACAGAGATCGTTTGTCTCGTCCCAAGATGGAACTCACAAGAATGGGTTCAACTTTCGAAAGACATCAAAATCCAAGGTTTCATATATAATTTCATAATCGCGTGCCATTTATAAAACTAACATTCGTACGCTTTTTCTTCCTACACAGATCCTATACTGCCAAATATAGACCCAACCGGTGCTAATGCAAAATTCTTCATAGGAGAAACAGGTCGAAGTTTGACGTGCAGAGCTACTGGAGAACCTCGTCCAACCTTAATGTGGTCAATTAATGGACGGGTAAATATTGAACGTCTATATAAGAAATAATTCAATTCGGGAATATTTCATAATTTCTAAATGGTTTTAAAAGAACGTGACTGCACCGTTCGGAGTTTTATATGACCATTCCGAACATGACCTAGTGTTAGAGTTCCCAACAATCACGGAGGGTCTGATGCATGATGAATTCTCATGTACAGCTAAGAATTTTCTTGGAAGTGTCACGAAGGTGTTCAACGTAGAAATTGCAAGTAAGACAAAGTGTCAGGTTTGCAGACTGTCAAACATCACAATTAATTTCTGTTTTTCGGTTTATTTTTTTTTGACTCACAGATCGACCAAATATAACTCCTTACATTATTCTTGGAGTCAGTTTGATGGTTCTACTGATCATAACTCTCATTGTTTTATATTGGAAACTCATGAAAGCAAAGGTAAATACACAAAATAAACTCGAATCGTTAAAATGTCGGATTTCATTACTATTTCACCCATTCCTAATTTCAGTCTGCAATCCGGAACTTATCTGACGAAGAAGTTCATGAATTCTTGAATGGAAACCCAAAAGCCGCTGAACTAGCCACTGAACCTCAAGAATTAATTCTTTGTCTACCATACAATGCGGAGTACGAAATTCCAATGGAGAAGCTCAGATTTGGTAATATTTTTAGGAAATAAATGAATGATCAATATAATCACTCTGATTTTGAAACAATTCCAGATGAGAAGGATGTGCTGGGCAGTGGAGCATACGGGATTGTATTCCGAGGGATGCTCATGGATCATCCCGGGGACGTGGCTATAAAAACTGTGAAGCCTCACAGTGCGGTCACTTACTTCAAAGCACTTTTGTCCGAGCTAAAAATTATGATTTACATCGGGAAACATGAAAATGTGGTTCACTTGATTGGAGCGTACACCGGAAACATCAAGGAAAGTAGGTTGGTTCACTGTTATGAAGTGAAATTTCTCGCTATAACAATCCTCCTAATTAATATTCCTTTTACTGAGCCATTTCTGTTATGCTCAATTATACTTCACACCATTTATATCGTTATAGAATTTTTACTGTAATGAAATTCTTATATTTAATGTTGTGTCATGTTCCAGGAATGCTGTACATGGTGGTTGAGCTGAGCCCATATGGTAATTTAGAAAACTTTCTCCGCCATAATCAGAGGACCTTTCAAAATGAAATTCGCGATGATCGAATTTGTTTTACAAAAAATATGATGCAGTGAGTTTTAGAGAATTGCGGATTTTTACCAACTTTTCCCTTCGCTGGGACTCTAATAACATGAAATCAATTATTTTCATTTCCAGAGTACTTTACACAAATGTGGATCAATCACAATTGGATTCTGGTTACATCAATTCATTATCAACAACAGAGTTAGTTAGCTGGGCTCTCCAAATTTCAGAAGGAATGAATCATCTAGCTAATAAAAAGGTGCTGTAAAATTTAGCTATTAAAAATCTAGAGCTTCGCCACAATTTAATTGTTTGGAAAATATTTTCAGTGATAGTTTTGAAAATGTTGTTCGGTCCTATCTTAGGTTATACACGCCGATTTGGCTACCCGGAATGTTCTTC
>JAQGCB010003231.1:0-10105 GCA_034698835.1 Protaphorura tricampata | reverse complement strand
CATCATCTATCTATGAAATACTAGACGGGAATGAAAATGAATGCCATGACACTAACATAACATAACATAACATGACAACATACTGAACATACCACATAAATGATTGCACATAAACTATAAAACTTAAGATAAGAAAAATTGTAATTCTGAGGAATTTGGACTTAAGTTGTGTTGCGTCAGAAGATGAGTATGAGAATCAGAATTACTATTACTACACATACATAGACACAATGTGTGCGGAATTTTGCCGACGCACGCATATTTTTTTTTGTAGGAAAAAAATGAACCGGAAGTGAATTTTTGGATAGTTTGCATAGTTCGAGCCTGGCAAATGAATGTACGATGAAATCTCAGCAATAATACGGTTATCTACAAATTGTAAATATTTACAATATTTTCAGGTTGAAGAATTTTTGGGCTAAAGTTAACAGATACAGAATTCGTTGACAATTTTCTGAACCGTTTTGAGAATATGTTGCATTTTAGGACAATTAGACGCTATTTTGATTAAAAAATAGATGGATTTAACAACATTTCGAGTATTTTAGCCAGTGGGAGTGAAATTGACAAATGAGATCACATTTCTGGATAAGAATGAGGAATGTTAGATAACATTTTGAGTCTAAAATGGAAAACATTGAGCCTCAGTGTCTGACATTGCCATTCCATTGCCTTGTTTTGGCTTTCCCTGCCGTGGCAATGACATGTAATATGGGCGTGGTCGCGTGGTCTATCCTAACTGTCATGCATTTTGTCTAACTCTCTGTCTGTCTCTGTCTAGCTAGTCGGACCAACAACCAATTCCGGCCTAGCCTGGTCTAACCGACCTTTGGAATTGGAAGTGAATTCTAAAAAAAATAAAGCACACAGATGAATGCAGTTGCAATGGCAGTTGTAACGGAAGAAATTACTTAAGTTTTTGTAATAATCTAATTGAAATCTCTTTGATTGAGGTCCAGTGAGGAAAAATCGCCCCTTTTCCCGTTTTTTTCCTTTTGGCTTTTGCCTACCCTTCGACATCGTTATCACTGCCTGCGAGTTCGTTCGTTCTTTTCATTTCAGAAAAAAGTTTTACCACTATGAATACTGAATAGCTAAGCTGTAGCTTAGCTTAACCGTTCCAGTGCAATTTAACAGAATATTTTTTTGTGTTAAAGTTCATTCGGAATTGTAGAGAGAGAAAGATACAGTACAATGAAATGAAATAGATTGGGTTGGCTCCACCCTCGAACACATTAACAAGATTGTTCATAAAACAGAAGCTGTCATGTCCACTGCACTGTACAAGTGAAGTAGGGTGTATTAGTGTATCACAGCGATAGGGCATTGCATTTCGACAGGGTGGTTCATGAATACACAGCTCACTAATAAGAACTTGGTCGAACAATGAATATGAACCACCCTAGACGCATAATATGAGTAGACCTACTATCACTACTAGTTTGTCCTACCCCTCCTTATATTTATTTATGAACAAACCACTTTTAGAATCGAAATTTTTCTGAGGGTACAAAAAAGAACAATAGATTCATGCGTTTGCGTGTGGAGAAGTTAAGTTAGAAAAAATAATACAAGAAAATAAAACCTGTCTGTCTTCTGTCTTGTCTTCGGCTTATTAGTCGCACCTTCTCTTCAAGGCTTAAAACAAAATGGTACCTTATAGCATTGCCTAGGCAGGTAGCTGGCAGTAGTACGTATGAATTTATTTATGGGAAACAAAACCTGTTCAAAATCCATGCATGCATTCATTTACACTTCACATTTTACGCACTCTCCTGGACATTCAGAATAGAATTAAGGGTCTCCGACCCTGCCACCCCGTTGCGCGTCTCATTTGAATTTTTACCTATGTTCGTCATGCGTCACATGTCGCCGTCCTTCAAAATTGCCAAAAATAACCATAAAATGTACATTAAAGGGTCACAAAATGAAAAAAAGACAAAAGGGACCATTTTTCATTTGGCGCTAAATTCTTATTTTGGTGACAGACAACAGAAATTTTCGGACGGGACTGAACTGGACGGTCCATCTAACAGCAGGGGTGTCTCAGAAATAATGGGAATGGGAATCCGACTCCGACCTACCTGGTATTTCATACAAAATGGCCGGAAGCATATCATATACGCACGTATAGCTGCCAGAGGAATAGAAACGCGGATTGAATAAATTATAACGTTGTATTAGTTTGTAAACTAGTTTTATTTTTCAAGTACAAGTAGAAGTAGAACTCTCAGACACCTCGTGTTCGTGTAGGCCAAGCCTGGCCTGGCTGGCCCGGCCGGCCAGGTATCGTATCCCTTATAATTAAGCTTCGAAATGCAATATTATATAAAATATATGAAATTTTAATCGACCTTACCACTTTTGGGCCAAAATACTACAAGTATTAAAACCTAACGGTGTAAATTAACTTTTACCTTTAAAAAATACAATAGCATGCACCCTGGGCCCAAAAAGTAATTACCAACTGGTTTAATGTCGTTAATTATTGTTTGATATACAAAACTATAGAGAAACGGATCAATCAACCCACGAACGATGGGTCTACCTGTGAGATCAGACTTAATTCTTACTTTTTACTGTGCATTGCATGCAAGGACTTGTTACGTTTTCCATCCATAAGTTAAAAACCCAGTTAAATAAACCGGTCCGACTCGACATGATACTTTGATACGTACGATTCAATACAATAACAAAAGATAGCAGAGAATTCAGGTCCGTCCGTCCGTCCACGCAAAGTATTAAGTACTATTCGATCGTGTCCTCAATTTGGAAGGTTAAAATAAGGAAAATAATAATTGACCGGATAATATGACATGCTGGGTCAATTTTAATTTCACACATACAAAAATGGTCAGTCAAGTCACGTGTCACGTCAAACGTTAGAATCAATTATAATTTTCAATAATTTTGACCCCAAAAATGCACGTGGCCCGGATTTCTGTACGTAACTTTTTTAATTTTGTAAATTTCAAAAAAACCGGTAACGAGAGATGACCGCTGTCGAGTTTTATTATTCATAGTACTGCGAAAAAAACACCTTTTGTATTTCCACGTAGAGCTATTAAAATTTTCTCACAGTTAAGGTTCTTTGCCCTATGTGTCTGTCTGCCCTGGTTGTTTTTGTTGTAAATACCCGTCATTAAAATTTACGAGTTTCTCCATTCACCATGCTTTCCTTGTTTGTCTTTCTAAAAAATACGGATACGAACTTTTAAGGGGTTCATTTTTCTCAGACACAATCACAAAGGGTTTTGGGAAAGCATTGTTATAGAGAAAAACTAAAAAAGTATTCAATTTTTGTAGAGTGTACAGCTCCAGATATATCCGAATACACTCTGACTTATTTATATCTGATGTACTCGTATAAATGGCGGCGTCTTTCAACGGCAACGGCGAGGCGCCTCATACACTATACACCCTTTTTTCTCAAAGACAACCTCATCTTTCTTTCCTACTTTTTAAGGGTAAATCCAAAAGACAACAACTGCAATGGTGTATTTTGACAAGGAAACTCCTGCTCATGTCAAATTGTCATTTTTTGTTACGAATTTACGATTCTAGTGCAATAATTCTGATTTGAATATTTCATAGGAAAAATTGGCGACAGTACAGTAATGTCGTTACAAACATTTTATCTGTATTGCTCAGGCTATTTGCCTTTGCCGTGAATCTATGAAACTTTGGGTGTCGACTATTTAAATTTTTTACATGCAGAGTAGTTTCCTTGTAAATCTGACATTGCCTTGATTTATATTAACTTCACGACTTTTCCTGACTCTGACGACTAAAAAAATCTTCCTCCTTCGTAAGGCAATTAGATTTTGGCTTAAGAAATTCTCAAGACTATAGCGAGCGATATGTCGGAGAACTTAATGTTAGTTTAAGCTTAAAGATTTAATGTTCAGTGTCAGTCACTTTTAAAGTTTAAGAAGACTTCCGACTTCTTACGCAAGATATTCCTGTCCAAACGTCAAGATCTCCAGGCTTAAACCGTCTAGCCTAATTCTAAGTAGGCAGGTAGGGCAATATAAAGAGAGCGAAACAACTCCTAATCAGTAAAATTTTCTGGGTGACTGATAAAATCCTCAGAATACTCAGAAATGAGGGTAACTCGTCATGTACTACTCATAACAAGATAAAAAACGCATTTGTACATTGTGACAACTTTTTATCATTATGACTCAGGTAACAAACGGATTAAAAATTAAATGGTAAAGCCCAAGTCCTGCGATTTTTAACTACATATTCACTCTTAATAGCAAGCAATTTGCCACTGATTAAAAATACAGAGATATACATTTTATTGAGTATTTTTTGGCGCTTCCGAAAACTAGATCACACCAATATCTTTTTTTTTCAGGAATTTGGAAGAAACCGTACATTTGTTCAGCCGGTACATAATTTCCTTGCTATGCGCCTGGACCGTTTGAGTTTTAGAATTCTGTACTACAGTAGTGTACAAAATGTATATCTCACTTTTTATAACCTGAAGTTAATCATGGTGCAGACGTGCAGGTGCACTGTCCCTAAATAATGACGACTTCTAAATTTAGCTCACCTATTAATGCCACTCCAAGCGTCCATAATAATTTCGTCCTATGATCCATGATTTCTGAATATCAGTCCAGGTTCTCTTCTGTAATCGATTCAATCCAATCCAATCCAATTTTACGTGTAAAAACCACTCAATTCTTTCAGACCAAATTAAATTAATTGGTGACAAAAACTTGCACAACTTTGGCTACACGCACTTGAACTGTCACAGACGTACAAAAAAGTAAAAGCAGGAAGGAAGAAAATGCCAACGCCGCTTTCTCCGAAACTCCGAACCCGCTTGCTGTCACTTTCTCCCCGAAAAAAAATCAATAACACCAATGATCTGTCGCACCACGCTGCTATTTCTGGCTTCTCCCTAACTCCGTTCAAATTTCTACGTACGTGTTCAAAATTTTGTCTTTGTCAAAAAACGTTTTCGAATTAAATCTATGCAAAAACTAGCCGTGGGAAAATTCAAATTTTTTATTTTGTTTAAAAAAATATTATAACATTCGAATCCAGCACACAGTCGCGTTTCGCTTTCCCGTCCCGTCAATTACAAAACTTGAACTGAGGAAGGATCGGGGCCGTTCGCTATTGCATTGTAGTTGTAGTTGTAGCTTTCAGTCAAACATTTTTAAGATGGGTTCCACTGCAGTTTGCTTTGCTTTGCTTTACAAGCAGTCCCGTAGGTAGACTTTGGCCAAGTGGGCCTCGAATGGGCCCTAACATTAATATATTTCCGGACTTTGTTCCTTGAAAAGTATGTGTTATCAATTCTCTTGCTGATATGCACGGGGTTCGAATCCCTTGGACCCACAATATAGATAGTTTAGTTTGCCAATGCAGAATACTGGTAGGGGTACATTCCCGAAGCCAAACCAAAACGAAACCAGTCCACAAAAATTTTACATTTTATTTAAAAAAAGTTGCAGAATTTCGAATACACTCAGAAAAGACAAATGCATTTGAGACAAATATCTTAACTTATCAAGCATTCATACGACTCCTCATTATGCCCAGGGATGGACCCTTCGGACATACATGGTGATTGTCCATAGTTGAAAGAGTACACGCTTTCTTAAAGTGAGTTTATAATTTTTGTGTACTTTGGTCAACCTTATCGTATCAAAATAGTATTCTTTAATACCCACTCAAATTCGCCAAAATTGTCCTTAGACCTTGGCAAAACCAATTAACATCTACATCAAATATTAACTAGAGAAATCATTTGGGCTTTCGAAAATTTTGCCTTCAAGTTCCGACCCTGTATTATTCTGACAGAGTATTGCCCCTACATTGTCCATAGTTACATTGGATTATTACCTCCCAAGCAAGCGTAAGCCTACACATCCTTCGTTTACCCTGCGTGTTGCATTCTAGCTTTGTATATTCATTCTATTCTGTGCTGTGTCTCCCTAGAGGCGTGGTTCCCCTCCATGTACGTATACTCGAGTACTCGAAGCTTAACTTAGCTTCTGAACTGAACGCCCTCCTTTAGAACGTCCTACCCTGCCTGCCTTTGCTATCCTAATCTGACCGTTAAGTCCTCAGGCCCTTCAAGGGTTCTTTCATCCATTCAATGGATTACCTTCACAGGTAAATTCCCTCCGAAATTGTAGCGCGGAAAGCGTGACAAATATACCTGACAGAGAGAAGGGATTTTTAGAGTCGTTTAACCCAAAAAATCTTTACCTACCTGAGTTTGAGTGAGCGTGGGGCTTAGTATCGAGGCCTACCGGTGAAAATAGAGTTACGTAGGGTGGCGCACATTGTTTGCCATTGCCATTGAGAATATTATATTAATTGCATCCATATTAAATGTATTTTTATGACCAAAAAATGTGTATTATTGTTGCATGATCCTAAAATTTTGTGTATCTTTATCGCTGTGATTAAAAAAAGCGAAGCTTCAAAGAGAATATTTGATTTTAACTTGACACAATTAAGATGCAAGAATTTAGTATTATTTTTAATGATCCGGGATTTGGCTTGCCTAATTTTTTTTTGAAAAAGTGATCCTGATCTTTTCTATTAAAATGCAAAAAGAAAATATGAAAAAAAAATCAATGTTTAGTCTCAAAATATCCGGAAAATATTTTGGACCTAATCTAATTTTCAAATGAAGTTAGAGCTCGACCGATTCATCAAATTTTTTCACGCGCGGTATTAATCAGATTTTGCGTAGTTCATCTAATCTATACCTAAATCTAAGCAAAAACCAGATCATACCGAATACCACCCTTCTCATCTCAACATACTACTATTGCCACCCTACACCCTACAACATCCTTACACCGTCTGAATATTAAAGTGAACTTACATGTGTTCTCGTTCGTTTCGTTCGCATGCATTGCATTAGTTGTCAAGGAACCCTGTGAGGGTTATCCCCTCGTAACTTTACTATAAACCCGTATCCTATCCTATCCTATCCGTATATCCCGTCTACCTTGCTTCCCAATTTTTTTCCTTTCTGTACGTTTTTTTATACCTACGCCAGTTTTGACTCTTTTACTTTACGCGCGTTTGGTTGCGTAGACGTTTCTCTTCGTAACTACAGAAAGGGTTGAAATAACGTACGAAAAAGGGTTGTTGCGTGGTGGTTTTGAATATTGAGGAAGAAGAGGGTTCGTTGTGCCGTGCCTCAAGTGCTGGAATTGAATATGCATGCATGTGCACATGACATGACACTGTAGTACTGTGTACCGAGGGGTAGAATAAAGAGATAGATAGCATTAAGCATGGTGGTGGTGTCCTAGCTGTAGCTCCTGCTGCTATGCCGCTTATTTTATGAAGATGCTTCTCTGTATTGTCTGCATACACTTTTTTGTATAAAGAACTGGCAGCTTCCTTTGCGAAAAAAGCGAAAATCCGTCCTCACAAGAAAAGGTAAAGGAAGAAAGAGGAAGGAACAAGTTGAAAACAACAGGTGAAAAAAAAATGAATCCTTACCGCTTCCTTTCTTATTTTTTCTCGGTGCATGCAGTGTAAGCCTGAAGGGATAAGAAAATTTACCTGGTCGGGCCGGATGGCAAATGGCCCTGGAACCTGCCAAGTGCCAACCTGCCGGTTCTCGGAAATGCAAAAAATAATGCTGGCCTTACATAAAAATACAAATACATATACCGAAACCTTGAAGGGGAGAAATGATATGGTTACATTACATACAAGGTTACTTTCGACAAGTTGCAAAATAAAATACTGTACGGGTTTTATTTTATGGAAATCTCAAGGTCTCGTCCCGAACTTCGAATTTTCGTATTGGAAAAATATGTACGGGTCGAAAATCATTACGTGGCCGGGTAACATTTAAAAAAAACGTAGAGAAATATTTGACCAGAACATATCTCCTAAAAATAATTTTGATCCCTCACTATCCGCCACGCCGTGCCGACATAATGGGAACGGCGTTCGGCATCGGCATGACATGACATGGTTGTCCAAATCCACTTGAATCGAATCAAATATACATGATTGCATGCATTGAATTATTCAATAATAAATACTGCACTCCACTCCATGGTCCACATGTGAATATACAATACTACATTACATGCATAATGATAATCCACGCATATTACGATTTACGACTACGTAGGACTGGGACTAGGATAATCTAAACGATGACGAATCCAGGTAGGGTGGATTTTATTAAGTCCAACGTCGTTTCATTTAAAGAGGAAACCGTTAATGACCCGCCTTATAAGTAGTATTAGTATTGACGAGCATAGCATAGCATTCCTTAAATTTGACAACACTGAATAATTCTCAAACTCACCTGGTGAATTTTACTTACCTGTGTATGTTTGATGAGAAAGAGTGTTTTAGTTAGTAGAAGTAAGTGGAACGACAAATGGAAACGCAAAGCAAAGTAGTAATAAAGCAAAAGTTGTACCTGCCTGCCCGTAGTGTAAATGTAATAGTGGCAAGCAGTGCAGTGGTTTAGAGTTTAGGCCAGGCCATTAACCATATGCTGCACAAAATACAGGACAAAATACAATCCAATGCTGCACTGCACTGCTGCACTACCCTATCCTGTGGTTTTGCCAATGAAATCCATGAGAAAAAGCAAAGGGTTCAAGTAGTTCGACTTTGATCTTAAGATTTTTTTACGGTTAATGGGCTAAATTGCATTTACTTTTGTAAAATTTAAAGATTCTAACATTTCTAAAAATTGTTATCAATTCCGAACGCATATTTTCTGAGGAGAGGTTTTGGGAATGAACCACCCTCTGTAGTCTAAGGATTCAAGTTCAGTTCAATCAGAAATCCTGAATGTGTTGATTTAAATCTATTCAACTTAAAATTAATTTATTCTTTTGATAAAGTACGTTCGTATACATAATGAAATAAAGTGCAGTCGATTCGACAGTACGTTACACCTGATTTTTTATTCTGAGCTGATGCACATGTATGTATTGAATTATGTGTGCAAATGTGTACAGAGTACAGTTCAGCGAGATGCAATTCATTGAATTTACATTTTATCACACGAGGAAGAAACAGAAATGTCAACTTGAACTTGACTAAATTGAACCACGGAATACATGCATTATTTTAACATAAGGAAAATGCCACTGTACGAGAGCTGTGCCAGTGTCATACGATTGCATGCATTAAATCTTTATTTGTGTGACAGATTGGGAAGAAGCACATGCACTATGCAGGAAGCACGACCACGACTGGGATGCGACTACTTGACTTAAACATACGTACCGTTTTACGGAAGGGCTTAAAAAATCTGGGTCTAAATTTTTAAAAGGTGTCCTATCTCTGCATGCACATGGCGGCAGACATTTAGTATTTAGCATTTGCACCCATCCATTCAATTTGTAAGCATTTAGTACGAAGAAAGAGTGCTCAAGATTCAAGATCTCGGCTTAAGTATTTTCTGAGTATTTCGTTGAATTCATGCAGGGCTCAGAATTTACAGTACATGTACAGTACAGTACAGTTTGTGTTTTTAAAAGATTGCGTGTTTTTAAGATGTCGAGGAGTCAAAAAATTGTCACTTAAAAAGAAAATGAATGAATTTATTGTGTGGGTCTGAGAGTTTTTACTTTTTAGGAACTATACGGAAGGGTACGGAAGGAAAACTGTAAACTTTATTTTCGAACAGGGTTTTTAACATGCACGGAAGCGTGCTTGCTTATTCGATCCATTTTGGCAATATTGCTGTAACAGTTCAAATTAATGCAAAAATATCAGTAGCCAAATTGAAATTGAAAATCTTGTAAGATCGTATACCCATGGCCATGTAATATTTGTGATTTGTGAGTTTGAACTTTCAGATTAGCTTTGGTGATTAGGCTAATCATTTGGTTGACCACATCTGAAAAATATTTTCTCTCAATTTCAATTTCAAAGTCAAGATCTCGTTCCATACACGAACATAACATAAACATAATACCACAACAGAAGCATAATGTGCTTGTGCACTGTACATGCACAATTCATCAGTGAACTTGCATCTAATTACTTATAAACTTTCCCTGTTGCTCTCAAAAAATTTCACTCGCGCGAGCGCGGTTTAAGCAAGATTTTGTTTTAGAATTCCAAGGAACCA